>JAZHYW010029003.1:0-22123 GCA_037355805.1 Ixodes ricinus | reverse complement strand
CAACTTTTTCATAATGGAAAATCGATACACAACCACCTTTTTTTTTAGGAAAGAAATGATTAGTTTTTGCAGCTCTTGGGTCAAACATTATGTCTACAAGATAATCTAGTCAGCGCTCTTCGCCCATGATGTGATGTCATCTCTTGCGACCCCTGCCAGCCAAATGTCCCCCCCCCCCCTCAAAAAAAAAAAAGAAGATAAAAAGAAAAAAGAAGCAAACAGCTTCATTTATAGAGTTCTGCTCTTTGAACATGGGTGTGTGCGTTGCGTGCTTCAAGCATGAGTCAAGTATTCTCCTAACTTTGAAGTTCCATTGAACACTTGCGACGTTTTCGGGTCACGACGACGTCCACATTTTATATTGGCATTATTATTCATTAACATGGTGATTACCCCTTCCTCCTACTCCTTTAAAAAGCGGTTTATTAAACGTAACTACTACTGCCTGCAGCACCTTGAAGGTCATTGGAGGTGAGAGGGCCTAAAAACTTGTCGGCCGAAAATACATTTCGGATCGAGCACATTTCAATGGAACTTTGTCTTCGATGAAACAAAACAAAAACTAAAAGATTCACAGCAAGGGCTCAGCATTTTTAATTGGTGATCTACATCTTTCTGACTCTCGTAAAATAAACATCGAATGTAATTTTCGCTAGTGATGCAAGTGTTATCATTATAAATCCTCAGAAGAAAAAAATGCGCAATTTACGTACATTTTACTGACAAAAAAAAAAATTGAAGTTGTACGTCCGAAGGCTTGAGTTTTATTAAATAGGACAAAAGGTGTAAAACTAGGCTCCTTTTTGTTTTGTTTCCAGAGTGTAGAAGCAATATAAAAGTTTAGTCTTACGTTCATCCTGCTGGGCCTTACAGGAATTTTCATATTTGGATCGTGATTTTGCCAGATACTGCTTTGAAGGATATTATTCAGGATATAGCCTGTTCTAATTTATTAGGAAGACATTCATATCCCATGTCACGGACCACGCGGAGTCCATTTAGCGGGTATCCATATTAACGGGGTCCATATTAACTAGACACGGACTCATTAATGTTGGTATGCGGTTAATTTTCGATTTAGAAGATGCAACACCGCGCAGAAACAAGTACACCCATATAGGTCTTCCAGAACCTGCCCAGTGACGTCATATGGTAAATCAACTGGTAGATTTGGAGCGATCCAGAACCGCCCCGTTCTCGCGCATTTAGAGCAGCGAATGCTAAGCTTGAGTTTAGCGACGCGCAGAAGGACCCCAAAAAGCAAAGCGTGCCGTAACACGAACCAGCAGACATCTAGCCAATAGTCGCAGCTGATCTTTTCTTTTTGTCTTAGTGTGATTTTGAAATACGGAATTATATCCGGGCGGCAGAAAAAACTCTTGCTGCAGACAATTCGCCGACTGACTGTGACGAAATCCATTCGCTACGCGACGGTGACGCTGCGAGGCGGCGATCTGGCGTCACTTTAAAGTTATAATTTTAAACGTCGCTACAGTTTGAGTCACACATACGCTGCGGGAGCTAAAATTGCAAAAATAAAAATAAATAAAACAAAATAATTTATTTTAGCGATTGACGGTTAAGAATGTTGTTATCTGTATTATTTGCCGGAGGTGGCCAACTATATAATTGTTCCAACAAAGTGTTCACTGTCTACGTTGAATGTTATTCCCGACATGAACTTTGGCAGTTCCCTGAAAAAGTTACTGGTAGACTAGGCCGCGCCAGTGCCGCTTGCCAGTTAGTTCTGAGTCCGGTGCCTGGAAGACCTCTTCGACTCTTGTGTCCTGTCTCGCCCTATATGCATCAAAAGTGGTCCAAGAAGCTGCAACAAATGACGTCGAGCGGAGGTTACGGATGTCTGCCAGAATTCCACTGCTTCTGCGGAGCCACCGCTAGGACCGCGGCCGGCGGCAACACGCGCACTTCGTGGACGTCGTCAGGTGCGGAACTCGAAGGGACCCCTTTTCGGGACGCGGTAAGCGTTCCGGGAATGGCTCAGTCTTAAAGCATTTCCATGAGGAGTCGCATATCTGCACTTCGTTCTCTACGGTTACAACGCACAGACATGCAACGAGAGACCACGCGGTATATTGTATCAAGCGCGTAGTTCTGGATTGAGGGATGGTATTGCACTGTGTTCCGCTCATCCTCGATGCTTGATGCATCAGAGCGGCGAACTTGCAGTCATCCAAATGGCGCTTGCTACGGCAATTTGCCCCGACATTGTTAGAAGATGCCGCCATATTAGTTTGTGCATAGACGCAATGCCGACGTCATGATTCGTGCCCGGATTCTCAGCAGTTTCCGATCTTCGGTGTTAGAAGCTCATGTAATATTGTTTGTTTCGTTAAACATTTGTGAAGGACGGAAAAGCGTTCGCATCTTCAGATAGCCAGTACACCAGTAACCATGATTCTAGTCATTACCAGGTATGTCGTTGTCTTGCTGCGCAGTTTATTTTAGTGGCTACTAGGCGAATCCACGCCAGAGTCAATAAATCGACCAGATTCTCTTCTTTAAAGGTTATGTTTCATACCCTCACACCTTCTTCAATGTATATTCCCAATGATGATTTTCTAGAACCGATCGAGGATTGGGGCGCATTTGTCTTTGTATGACCGCCACCTGGCGCCATGACGGTACGTTGACTACCGCTCAAGAAGGGGAGCCGGATGCAAAATCTCGCGCTAGCCGCAATGAGACTGCGATGTCGTGCGGCTTGCCGCCGTAGACGCAGGTTTCGGCGATCATTATCTTCGGGCTGCGCGGCGGTTTGGCACGCGACCAAAATGACCTTCTCAGATGCAATCCGGCACATTGCTGTACCCGTCGAAGACAGAGAGCCTGCTGCAGACGTTCATTAACACTTTCTCGCACGACGGCACAGCTTCAGGCGTCGAATTGTTCAAGGTTCTGCCATCGCGCTGCCCAAGGGAACCCAGAGCAACGAAGAGGTAATGCGAGGCCGCAGTGTAGAGACGCGACGAACACTGTAACCCCATCGATAACGTGGTCATCGTATTGCCGACGATGACTTCGCCGGGCGGCCTGTCAGTGCGCCCGTGGCGGTAAGGTCGTCAATACTTGCGACCCTTGTAAACCGGGCGTTCTGCACCTAATACTTACAACGAAGAGAGCCCACTGGCGCCATCAAACTGGCGTACCGCCTGGCACATCCTCTTCGTACCGACCTTTGTCAACGTTCATAAACGGCGTTTCATTGCATTACGCACTTTCAATCAGGAAGCGCTGCGTGCCTGCCTGCATCAGGCCGCATATGGTGCCAGAGGTGTTCTCTCGCATAAGAAATTTTAGAGGTTTGAACAGGTCCAGCCCTTCGGTCGTGCCGCCAGCAGCGTGCACGTCTTCATCGTTCGATATTTCCACTCGTCTTTGCTGTTTGCCGAGGCAAACACTTCGGTGCTGGGGACGACGAGCATCGCTGTGCGAGGTTACCGTGCGTTGGTCGCGAATGAGGAGCGGCTGCCAGATGTTATGACGCCACGTTTGACATACGCAGTGTGACAGTTCGTTAAAGGGATGGTGAACCGGCAATTTGATTCAGAAAACGGCAGTGAGACAGGCGGACGCTACAACACCACGGTGATTCGAATGGACGGCTGCGGAGAAAAGAGGTCAAGATTGAACAGCGCCGATGCGACGTCAACGCGTTTCGGTTTTCAAGCCCGCGCGGCGAAGTGGAGAAATGCGATTTCTCCGGAGAGATGACATTAACAAACCTGAAAGGTCGAAAGCAGATATCGTTGCAGAGTGATGTTTGGCGTTTGTAGTTGGCATGCTGCCGCGTTTTGTACCCAGATTCGCCAGCATCCCTTTGCTGTAGCCACGCTCAGAACGCTTCCACAGTTCAATGGTGCGCGATGGCAGCGCGTAGAGCGCGATTACGGAGTTCCATAGAATAACCGCACCGGGCCTTCCGGGAAGCGTACTATCACTGTCGCGAAACGCCGTAAACTTTCCCGCTGCCCATTTGATGAGTACAACGCGCAGTTCCGAACTCGATATGGAAACCGGCAGAGATGAATGCGACAGTGCCCGATTCGATTCATTTCAGCCAGTTTCAGACGCAGTCCTACGGCTTTAAATGCATTTTTTTTTTTATATCGTTTTCGCTTTCCTGCCTACGCCCTGCGGTCTCGTTGAGAGTTTTCCCATTTGGTAACCGCTTTCAGCAGAAGGAGCTGCGCGACCGTTTCCAGGCCCGCTGGTCTTCACTTGGGAACGAAAAAACAAAAACGCTCGTCCACTGCCTTTACGTCAAGGTAATGTATTGTGCCTTTCATCAGTCCTTTCCTTTACCCGTGTTTTCAATGCCGGTTAGCCTGCTTCCAGTGTAATGCAGCCAGCATTTGTTGCTGGCACCTTTATGAGGTTTCTCTCTCTTCGGCGGCATGCGGTTTTTGCTGCCAGGATACCAGGTAAAGATGGAGTTTTCCGGCAGACAGGATGAGCTGTCCGCGATTGTTTTCACGTGCGCGTAGTTTGCACGAGACGGCGGTTTCTGCACCTCGGTTAATACTGGCTCCACATACCGACAGCGTCAGGTCGCTCTCACGCTGTGTCAAAATTGTCTGCATCTGCGTACGCACATGCTGTCGTGTGCAGCTGTACTGCAAGGAGATGGCAACTAGCTATGAAGTGAAACAGAGCTTCAGCGACTCTTATATTTAGTGTGTGTGTGTGTGTGTGTGTGTGTGTGTGTGTGTGTGTGTGTGTGTGTGTGTGTGTGTAGGCAGAGAGAGAGAGATTATGAAATACTAGCAGTGTCATAGTTGCCAGATGGTCATCATTTTATTTAAAGATTTTATAATTTCGTCTTCCTTCTCTCTATCTCCTCACTTTGCAATCTCACTTCTCTAGGAGACGGGGAAGTGCTAAAGGGCTATGTCTCTGTAGAAAACGGAGGCTGTCGGTCTAAGAGAGGCCTTTACTAATCTTTACCAGCTCTGATAGAGGGATTAATGCGTCGATCTACTTTCAATACTGTCTGTGAAGCTTGGCATGTTGCCAGTTGCCAGCTGAAATGAGTGATGAGCTGAGGAGACCAAATCTACGGCGGAGTCCACCGAGGGTCAGTGACCCACGCACTGCCATTCTGCACTGCCATGGTCATTTACCACTTGGCAGTCGGAGACGTCATTTTTCAGAGGTTTCAGTATCGGCCCAGTTCACCACGCCAGAGATTACTTCGGTGACTGATGTTCGAATTTAACGATGAATTCGCGTTCATGGAAAAAAAACTTAACTGTTTATACCCATAGAGAGTATTACTCGATTTTATTCCAAAGGCAATTTGTTTTGGCAGCATGGGGCGAACTAGAGCGTTTACTGGACTCCGATATTGCGGCCCTTGCTCTCTAGACGGCTCAAGATTTGTCGTTGTAGTGTTGGGAGTCTCGTGTCGTCTGTTGTTTTATCCCGGCATTGCAACGCCGCGGGAATGCTAAGTTTTCCATCGCGTGAAGCTCACGGGTCTCGTTTTCTGCCGCTTACGCAGCCCACTCATGATAAGCGATGAGTTGCCGGATGCAACGCCGAGCTTTCACGTCATGAGATACGCGTAATGTAATAGGGCGATGATGCGATGATGATGATGATGCAGAGGATAGAAGCATACTGAATTTGCCTGTGCCTTTGTCTTCCTCCTCAAATTTTCTGATGCTATAGTGCGCGCTTCACTGATTATTTTTTGATTTGCCTTCCATTTGTGTAGGTGTCGGCATCCACTTCTGCGTGCCACGCCATATATCTGCCATTTTAGTGTTCGCTTCGCCGGGATATTGCCGAGCGATATATCGGTATCAAACATATCAGGTGCAGCAAAATGAAGTTCGCAGCTTGCTTGTTTTGTTTGTTTCTTCTGAGTACCTGATCGACGCACAGATAGTGCTGACGTAGTCGGTTGGCAGCGCGATCGCCAGCAGCTTCGGTTTTTCTTCGAGGCTGACTCCGGTTACGATGGCACCGCGAGATTGTCGTTCAAAAGCCACTACCACTAGGTAACCAGCGCCACCTCAGGTCAACGAAGTCAGGCTTTCATACACCACTGAGCAAAGCCAACAACAGCATGATTGAGCAGAAAAAATTAAGAAAGAATACGTAGATTAACAAACAGACGGCAATTGCAAAAAAACACACTGAAGAATCAGTTTACCAGCCGGGTTAATGACCTTTCAATGGCGAAGCGAGATCGAAATGACGGCAGTCAGGAATAAACAAACATTCATTATTTTCAAAACCAGAGAAAAAATCATATCTTACGACGAAACAAATTTTTTTTTTAGTGATCGAAATGTTGCATAGCAACCTTTCTCAAATGATGCTTTCCGTGATGTTGCGCCGTGATTTGTGACAAGAGATTACTTGACGACCCATCATTAACATGCCGCGCGAAAGCGGTAAGTCGGGGAAGCCTGTTGAGGAGACGAAAGAAATCAGGCATATATGGCGAGCTTCAGGCTGACGACCGGACGCTGGTAACCATGCCAGCCATTTCGCTGACTGATAATCATTAAAGCTGACGAGAATGCCTGACCATGTTCTTCATCAATTTTGCCGTCATGGTTAGCGTGCCTGAACGCGCAGGCACCGACAACATGCGCCTGACATAGATTAGCATACAGTTAGTCGTGCCGTTGTATACCCGTTGATGGTGCCTGCACATACGCAGACAAACAGGAATGCCAAAACAATTGCTGATTTTGTCCTGCGAGGATATGGGTCCAGGCCTCCCTGACGTCAGCGTCGCCATTTGTTAATACAGCAGTGAGCAATTTTCCATAAACCATTAATTTTACCCGGAATATAGCGTCCGTTTTGCAGGCCTGATGCGGAAACACCATGACAGACTGTTCGTGATAATTGTATCAATGACACACACAATATTTATCAACGAGCCTTATTGTGGACACAGAAGGCCAGAAAGGCTGATAGCTGCGATGAAATAGAGATGATGATGAGAAAATACTGATAATTAAAGAGCGTGAGAATACCTTTCACCGGCAGAGTAAAGACGAGGTCAGGTTGAATAAATGAATATCAATGGCTAATAATTATAATAACAATAATACAGTCATGCCGGTATATAAATGCCGCCTGCTGGAAGAATATGATTGTCACCAGAAAGAGGCGGCAAAGCGAGAAGGGCAAGCAGTCTGACGAAGGTTGAGAAGGAGATGACGGCGTTTGAATGCGTCACCGATGGCTACCATATCAACGGCACACCGGCGATTCTCCACTGTACCGAAATTAGTGCATCAAAGAGCCGGACTTTACGCCGGTTTTTGGGGTGAAAACGAGAGCAAACTCCGATATTCGCCCACCTACAGATAAACGGTTGCGGACGTTGCCAGGCGAATTCGCCACCGACTACGCGATTAAGGCATAGGCGCCGTCGTTTCTCCCTCTGTTGTCACGTGATGCACACGGCATGGGATCGGCTCGATGCCTACGTAGTCCGCCGCGGAACGGCGGGCTGTCATTGAAAATGCAGTTTTTCTGGCTACAATGAATTGGACATCAAAAATCTGTTGTTGCAGTTGACGTCTACATGCATAACAAGGTACAGGGTGGCTGAAAAAGAAAATTTGCTTTTTTATCGCAAAAATTAACTATACGCCAACGTTTTCCTCCCGTTAGAGGTCACAACCACGCCAGTACTGATCCACCTTAATCAAAAAGCTATAAGTGATTTTTTGAGCTATCGGGAAATGGAGATTTCATTTGCCTGTTTTCTTGTTTATTCTCGATAAGCGGAAAACTCCGTGGGCCGCCATTTTCCCATTGAGATTTTCAGAAAATCACTTATAACTTTTGATTAAGCTATCGGATCGGGCTGAAATTTTGCATCTGGTTGTGACCTCTAGCTCTACCTTTTGGGCGGAGAATGAGCGTTCGGCGATGCCTGTTTATTTTTTGCGGTAAGAAAGACCGTGTAAATTTTCTTTGTGACACCCCGTATATATTTTTTCTTCAATGTACGTTTTTGTTTTTGTTTTTATCTTTTTGTTTTTTTTATCCGCGCATCCGTCAGATCTCGTCCGCCCTGACCGGTAAACGCGCTGATAAAAAAAAACAAAGATAAAAAAATAACGACGTCAAAGACGACGTCACGGCGAGAGAAAAATATACATATAAGGGGCAAAGAAAATTTACACGGTACTTTCATCGCAACGCGCTAACCGCAGGCATCGCGTCGAACGCCCATTCACCGGCCCAGTAGAGGTCACAACCAGATGCCGCGCTTAGGCCTGATCCGTACCCTAATCGTAAGTTGCGCGATTTTCTGAACACCACTGGGAAAATGGCGTGCCCACGGAGTTTTCAAACACATGGGGCTCTGTGGCACCAGAAAACCGAAAAACGGGCAAAAAATGAGCTCCATTTTCTCCATTGAAATTTTCAAAAAATCACTTATGCACCTTTGATTGCGGCATTCGGATCGGGCCGAAACTCTTGGCATCTGGTTGTGACCCTAGCTCTACCTCCTGGGGGGAGAATGAACGTTCGGCGACGCTTCATCAGTTTATTTCTATGGGTAAAAAAGACTGCGTAAATTTTCTTTTGTGACACCCTGCAAGAGATTATGTATCAGACGTCAACTGCAACAGCAGATCACAGATGTCCAATTCGTGCCCAGCCGGAAAGACATACATTGCATGTAAATGTACGATACACCGTTTCACGTTTCGGCAGACCGCAGTAGGCGCTACGAGTCATCGAAGCCGATCCCATGTCGTGTCTGTCACGTGACTAACAGGAGGGGCACGACGGCGCACGGAATGCGTAGTCACGTGATCAGTTCATGGCGCTGAATTCGCTGGGATGACTCGTAGCGTCCGCAGCAGACCGCAGTAAAGAGAAACGAAATATCGAGGAGTTTATACTCGTTATCACCCCAAAAACCGAAATAAAAAAATTAAATAAAAAAATCCTGCTTTTCGCGGAGCATCATTAATTTCCTTATTTTAAGTGGAGAATTAAGATTTGTGTAGGTGCATTTTAGATTAGAATCATTAGATATATGTTGTCCTATCAAGACATCCACGTTTCAAACGCCGAAAGTATGGCTCCTTCCTCCGACAACCAAACCTTGTAAGAACTACTTCTCCCAGCGTATACACCAACTCATGTTTACAAACAAACCGGAGCGCCCGGAGCGCCCCTAGCGGACGCCACCGGCGCCGCGCATGCGCGATGGGGGTGTGGGCAACAAGCTCGCCGTCGCCCATAAACAAACCATTGAAGTGCGATGTTATCGGCGTCGGTGTGAGTCCCCCTGCCTTTTATCGCTTTCGAATTGTTGATTTTACGTCTTCCTGACAATGTCTGGCTACATGAGCGGCGTCAGCGAAATTAACGAAGCTCGTTACACCGCAAAACTTCGCGTGAATAATCTGACATGCGGCGATTCATTCCGCGTGGACGCCGCAGAATGTACGCTAAAGCCTGATTCACATGATGAGATTTCGCTCGCAATTTTCAGTCGCGACGTCGCTCGGGCTGCGAAAGCGTGAACCGCAGCTGAGATGGTCGACGTCGATACTGAAAATCGCAAGCAGAATCGGACGAAGTGAATCAGGCATAACAAGTCTGTGATGGCCGCTGGAAACAATAATCAACATCTCCTTGTATCTACTGTTTACGTCGAGCCTGCTTACGAACCTTGAAACTTAAGTCTTTTGAGGCCTGCACTTACCTCTTAACGCAAGTACCGGGCCAACATTTGGTCTACGGGCCGGTGTCGTCTAAAAGAGCAGACGACAAGCAGAAGCGTTTGAAAGAGCAGACGACAGTTCGAACGATCAGACGGCCGTTCGAACTTAAAGACGCACTGAACGTAGTCCGCAGGTGGGCCGTACAACTTGAGGGTTTTCTGGCGTTCATGTTGGAACAAAACAAATAAATCTGATGACCACAAGTATCCGTCAATTCAACCCAAAGTGCTTCCCGCCCAAGCAATTCTGGTCCGGCGGCGGCTGGTTTACCACATATCCATGTTCTCGGACGAACCGAGAACATGAAAACTGATCTTCAAACCTTTCTCGACTCTGTTGGAACAGCCCCAGTCGCGGCGGTTTGACGAAAAGGCATGTTTTCGTCAGGTTCCCTTCAAAACAACGCAGGAATACACGCCTCACATGGGGCCTTCCGCCCACAGCCCCAGACCGGAAGTGCGACCGACGCGCCACCACCGCGCCGTGACGTAACAGAGATGAGTTTGTGTATAAACACTGCGCAACACTTTTTCTTTTTCTTGAGGTGACAAGTACAGTATTTAATAGGCGGCGCAACCGCACCACTTTGTTGTAGAAACTAAAGATATTATTGTTATTATTATTATTATTGATAATTTATTGTTTAACCTAACCTGACCTCGATTGTTTCACTGCCTCTGCCAGTTTGAAGAAAAGTGTAATACTCACGCTCACTTTGTAGTATGTAAATTATTTCTCCCTATGTGTCTCTTACTTCGTGCAAGTATAACCTTTCTGGCCATACCAGCGGTCACAATAAAAACATGGATTGATTAAAATATTATTATTATTATTATTATTGAACTTCCGTAGCAAAGTCGCGAGCAGAGAAACGTCTAAACAGGCGTGCTTGTCACGAGCGGAAAATGAAAGTATCGTGATCATCACAATGAAACTGATCTACAAGCAAAGCGAACTCACGCATCAAGACCTCTGTAAACGGACCACTGTGTTGTGGGACTCTAGGGACAATGGACTTTTTTTCCATTAAGCTTCCGCGCATGCGTACACCCCCTCCCCTGGACTTGCTTCCCGCTGTCGCCATTTTCGCGGGGCAAAGTTCCCGTCAACCAGCATATTCAGCATTTATCTTAGCGCGTATTTCGTCTAGTTTTGGCCATTCCTGTTTGAGTATACGTATAGTACGGGGCATAAAAGTCAACGAAGATTCAATACAACAGCACGATAGCCAATGTATTCTGGCGGGCGTAGGCAAGTTGGGCTGCCCTTCATTTGTATAGTTCGAAAACAACTCCGCAGACGGCCCTCGCTACTGGAAAAAGGTCCATTGCAAGCTCAGCACCCCGACCGCAGTGCCCAATGGGCGTTACGTGAAGCGTCCGCGTAAACCTGGCCTTGACAGGCTTGTACAGTGGAATCTCGTTAATGCAAACATTTAATTCAAACTCCCGGATTATTCAAACTAACATGCAGGTCCCGTCCTATGTGCAGTGTTTCTATGAAGGAAACTCCGGGTAATTCAAACTTTGCATTATTCAAACAAAGCTTTGGTTCCCCTCGGGATCAAATTACCAAGATTCCACTGTAATTGCCTGTGCTTGCCCACACGTGCGGGCAAGCGCATACGGAGTAGATGAGAAGAAAGAGGGCACTAAAGTAAGGCAGCCCATTTTAATTCTGGGGAGTTAACTCAGGCAATGGTGGCACATGAACACGTCTTCACGGCCGCAGTTAAGCGCTCGAACGTTCACTTTTGCGGCGGTTCAGAACTCATAACACCCGCCAAGCAACGAGCAAAACTGAATATGAAAGGCCATTAGTCGGCATTCTCGATCACTTTCGCCATTCACGCTCAAGTCGAAGCGAAAGGGGTGTGACGGCGCTGCACCGAGCGTCGAGTGCGATAATTTTGGAAAAGCTCGCCGCGCCACAATACGGTCCTCTTTAAATCTCTCAACAAGCCTTGCTTCCCTGGCCACGCTTCCGCGCGATGTCGAGGTAAAGGGAGTTGAAACTGAAATATTTCCCGAAACTAGCTTCACTCGTTGTCAAATGTACTCGCTCGTCAATCTTTTCTTTTTTCCTTTCGTTTGTTCCCGTTCCCTATTTAACCCACTTTTAAATGCCAACCTCATTTAGAACTTGCAGTTATTATCGTTTATTTAGTTGACAAGAACTCGCACACAATTCTGATGTTTCTGGATCGCCGCGATCGTGGGTTCCTAAGCCGCTTCTCCTAAACTCTGCAGCGCGAGAATAACTCAAGCACTTCCTGCAGAAAAGCGCTCAGCAGAAGAGAGTTCCTCATGCAACACGTTTCAGTCACTTTCATTAAGAAAAAAAAACAAAAAAAAGTAATTCCTTGTTTTGGTCGCAAGGTGTATGATTTTTTTTTCTCCGTTTTGAAAACAAATAAGATCGTTTTGTTCACCACTCACAAACTTCCCATTCGAACTGGTCACCAAACTGCGTGAATTAGAAAGTTAATTAGCAAACTTTGGTAAACAAGTTAGCTAATTAGTGTTTTTTATTGCAATCCTTGACTTTTGCCGCGTCTGGTAATTTATTCTTTTTTTCTCTGTCAATCGCACTATCTTTGTGAATTTCTGAAAGTCTTTGCTGAAATATGTGGCATATAATAAATGTGAAACTGCCTCAAGACACCGGGCAAGTGTCCACCGCACTTTCACTGAAAACTTCGTTAACCTAGAGATTGGCGCTGGTCCGCTTCGTGACATGTTAATAGTGGGCGCTTGAACGAGGTGGGCAGTTCAGCGGCATTTTACGGTAGTATACAAATCATTTCAAGTGGCACGCCACGGAACAGCTTTTGCTCCAAATATCCTCTGTTCTGTTTCTTCGTTCCCATTCCAGCTCGCACGCAATACAGTCGTTATCCACCAAGCGGACAGCGCCGCGAGTCACATTCAGGCAGACGTCTATCTGTTTGTTTCGTCCCGCACTGAAATCCCAGTCCTGGCTAAACTCTCTCGTAATTAACGCAGAGTGTCCAATAACGAGTGGGTTTCTTTCCACTTCATTTCACAGTGTACGGCGCGCGGTGGACAGCGAGTAGGGCAGTCCCCGCGTAGAGGTACACCCCGTACACGTCGTAACCAAGAGTCTTTTTTCGGCTCGAGGAAAATATGCCACGTACGGAAGCAAGCTTGCTGGCATCGATCGCGCTGCCAACCAACTACGTCAGCACTGGCGCGATGACGTCAATCGGAACGCTCAGAAGGAAACAAACAAAACAAAAGAAAGCAAGCTGCAGGCTTCGTTTTTGCTGCACCTTTTCCTGTCCGGTGTGTTTGTTCGCCGATATGTCGCTCGGTGCTAATAATCCCGAAACGTTCGAACGGCTTGACACAAAATGGCGGATATGCTGGCGATGACGTAACGGAGGTGGGGGAAGGAGTCGCCAACGGCACCCTCGCACAAATGGAAACGCCAATCCAAGACGTCGGTTCGCGCAATCCAGGGGCGAGCCGCGCGCTTTCTTAGCGTCAGCAAATTTGAGAGGGGGGGGGGCGGAAGACAAGGGCACGAAACGAGGAACCATATTGTTCCGCTCTTGAACAAATTCGGACAAGTTGAGAAAAGATCCTCGAGGGAAGAAAATGTGGAACTTTCCACATATACATATATTTATTCGCCGGCGTGCCACATCGCGATTGCGATCGCCATCATCATCATCATCATCATCGCCCCTTCCCTGCCCTGCGACGTTGCACGCGTGCGTATGTCACGTGACGTTGATTCGGCGTTGCATTGGCTTCGATGGCTCGTAGCACCCTCGGCGGTCCGTCGTGAGGTGAGACAAAGTATAGCATCCCAGAAAACGGAAGAGACCCGTGAAGCTCACGATGGAGAAACCCAGCATTCCGCGACGCGCGTTCATTGCTTGCGGGGTTTCCCGCGTCTCTGGGTTTTCTACGTGATCGACACTCAGTAAAAACAAAACAACAGACGACTACACGTTTCCAAGACGAAAACTTCCTCCCCAACACTACAACGTCTTCATCTCGAAACTCTGGGCCGGCCTCCCCACGAACAAATGAAAACAGGGCCGTAATATCGGAAGTCAGAGCTCCGAGTAAACTGGCTCTAGTTCAATTATCTTTAGCAAAAACAAAAACGCCTCGGAATAAAATCAAGTAATTTACGTATATACTCTCTAGATATAGCATAAATCTATGGATGCGGGTACAGCAAAAGCTACCTTCGAAGCAACCAACGCGGGGACCCGTCGTTGTAAAAATTCGAGGTAGTTGATCATCAGTCGCGAAGAGTAATCTCAACGTGGTGAACTGGACGTGCCGGAACACTGCTCTCTACACGCGGTCATTCAGTCCTCCGTCCAAGAAACAAGTAGAAATGACCATGGCCAGTGCGGAATGACGTCGCGCGTGGGAGTCAGCGTTCTTCTCGCGACCCAAAACCGTTGCGAGACCTCACGTTGGGTTGGTCTCGCTCGGCTCATCACGCATTTCGGTAACTGACAGTAGCATGCTAGCACGTGACATCTCAAGCTTCTAGGCAGTGTGAAAAGGAAACAAATCAACGCGTGAGGACATCCCTCCCACGCAATCAGAGTGAGGTAAAGAGGTCGGTAAAGGCCTCTCTTAAAGGCGGACGTACAACCTCCGTTTTCTGCAAGGAAGATAACCCTTTTAGCGCTCCCCTCTCCTAAGCTACAAGGGGAGTCAAGTTCGGATACGGTAAAAAGAAGTGGGGAGGATAGAGGAAAGGAGGAGGCAGGCAAAAGTGGAAAGCGCGAAGTATACGTCGGTCTTTAAACGTCACGCGTTAAATGGCCCTATAAATAAGGAACTAATGATGACCGTCTGGCCTCTGGCTATTACACCTTAGTATTTCATCTTTGGCAAGTATCTCTCTCTCTCTCTCTCTCTCTCTCACACACACACACACACACACACACACACACACACACACACACACACACACACACACACACACACACACACACACACACACACACACACACACACACACACACACACACACACACACACACACAACTAAATATAAGAATCGCTGAAGTACTCTGTTTCGCGCTTCGCGAACAGTTCTGCCAAAATCTCCGCTTGTACGAGGTACAGAAAACTGCACACGACGAAAGCATGACGCGTCTAATACACGCAGATCTGAACTGTTCCAGGGTTACCCGATAGATGGTGCTGGTGCTTTTAGCAGTAAGCGAAAACGAGCGGTTTGCAACGCTGTCGATCACACACAAATGTGGGAGCCGGCCTTAACCGGGGATACCCTAAAGCCGCGTTCACACTGCAAATACATCGTGCAAAAACTGACTGCAGACATGTTCAAAGCACACGTGCTTCGAAGATTCTTCGGGAATGTCCGCGGACAATTCTTTCATCCTGTCTGCGGAGAAACTCCGTATCTTTTGTACATTGTACGAGCGGCGTGACGGCGGCTTAAAAGCCACGAAGAGTGGCGAAGGGGATCCCTCAGCGGGGGGGGGGGGGGGGGGGGAGGGATGCATATACAAGGACCCGCTAGCAGCAGCCGTGCGCACACGTGGCGTACGTTACGCAAAGGCCCGAGAATAGCCGGCGTCGGCCGCGAGGTCGCCAAGGGAAGGGACCGGACGAAGGGGGCACAGCGAGCCCGGCCCTCGATCTTATTACGCAATGACTGTCGCACGGAGGAAGAGCGTCGGGACACCCAAAAGTGGACGAGCGTTTTTTTTTTTTCGTTTCTTCCCAAAGTGAGGCTCCGACGGACGTCCCACGAACCGGTCGGCTGTGCACGGCAACCTCGTAGCAGCTCATATATAGTCAGCGAACAGTTTACCAAATAGGGCAGGGCGAGCTTCCTATTATCGCTTCCAACGGGATTGCGGAGATAAGAGCGGGAAAAGAGAAGCGAAAAGCGATACCATTTAAGCTGTAATGGAACTGCGTCTAAAGCTGGCTAATGAATCGAATCGAGCACCGTGCACCCACGGAGACCGATCTCATTTCATGCCGGTTTCCATATCAGTTCGGAACCTACGCGTGCTGCACTCATCAAAAATAGAAAACGAGGAGGACTTACAGCTTGCATTTCGCGACGAATATTTACAGATAGTACGCTTCCCGGAGGCTATTGGACTCGTAGAAGGCGTTCTGAGCGTGTGCAGTACCTCTCTTCCACGAAATAGAAGATGCCGCGCATGCGTTCACGGCCCAGTGACTCAGCATCGCCTGGGTGATAAGCGCTGGAGAGGTCTATATCGGAAAGGCTCCCGCGCAAGACCAATGAAACAAGCTCAACGAGTACAAGGTCCGGCGGCAACTCGCCATGAACGCCAATATCTTCCACGACAGCAGGCGAATCGAAGAAATTGATACCTCGGGCGTAATTCTGACGAAAGAACAGACACGAGCTTGCAGCTTTAACGAGTCATTTGGTCGCACGTGCATAGTGATCCAAAACAATGGCGTCGCAAATCTTCCGACATCTGGCGTGTACGCGGCCGCAATTTTCATTTGCGATTAACATTTTATTTAACCTCACTTTTCTAAACGTGCCTCGTCGTTCTCCCCCCCCCCCTCTTTCCAAAAGATCAGCTTGTCGGTGTGCCGACTGAATACCAAATACGAGGTGGAATATCAGACAATGAAGGCCCGTTCACACTCTTGCAACCGAGAACGACCGAAAGAGACGAGACCTGTTGAAACCTCCTAAAATATCTTAGTACGAGAGAACACACTGGCACTCTGGCGCCATCTATGCGGTGACCCTGGAACTGCATTTCACGAGAGCGAAGGTTTTGCGGGATTTCCGGGGTCAAATGTGCGTAATACCTATAAGAAAGCCTCGTTTATAACGTTGACAAAAGTTTTTCGAGCCACGAAAGAAAGGATAATGCGCGAGAGAAATAGAAAATATGCCGGACCGCCAAGTTTACGCCGCTACCTAATAGATGGCGCCAGTAGGTCCTCTCGTTGTAAGAGATATTAAGAGGTTCCAAGGCACCCGGTTCTAAGAGGTCGCAAGTGTGTGAACGGGCCTTAAGGTTCCACGGCTGCCCAAAAGTACAAGTTTGCTGAGGAGCGCACCTAATCTTGACGAACAAACCGCCCGGCGGAGTCGTCGTTAACGAGCGCCGCCTACGGTCTTGCACCGCGTTACTTCGATAGAGAGTTTTAGTGTTCGTCGCGTGCTCCACACTGCGCATGCGTCAAACGCAAGCAATGCAGCGGTCCTCCGCGTTCCCCTCTCGTTGCTCTGGTTTGACCGAATTCCTTGGAGCAGCGTGCCCGGGCACATCTATAGACAGAGCTCACACTGCTTGAGTACGAGTTAGCGTTCTTCTGTACTAAAAGTGCTTGTTTGACGCGTTCCGCTGAGTGCTTATGTGCGTCGTACGCAGTGTTAACGTGAAGGTCTTTACGCCCTTCTAAAACTCTCTAATATCTTCGGCAGACGCAGCGATGCATGTGCGGATTGCGCGCAAAAAAAAAAAACGAAAGAAAAAAGGTTGTTTAACCCTTTGGTTGCGTGCCAAACCGCCGCGCGCAGCGGAGTCCCATGGCCAAGTCGCACGCCGAAAACCCGCGTCCCGAGCTTGCAGCGGCAAAGGCTCATCACGCCCACGACGTCGCGCGGTTACTCATTCGGCTAGCACGAGACTGCTGCATCGGCTCCCCTGCTTGAACGATGAACTTGAGGGTCAACGACATAAATGCAGGCGCCAAGGTTGGCGGTCGCGTACAAAGAAACAGAAATGCTGGCCGTCGAGCCGTTTAGTCATCACCCTTTTGCGATCGGTTTTGCAGAAAGTCATCATATTAAACTTTAAGGGCCCATAGATACATTGGAGATGGTGTGAGGGGTTATGAAACATAACCTCTTGAAAGAAAAATAAAATCTGATTCGTTTATTGACTTTGGCATAAGTTCGCCGCTTTTTTCGCTCTGATCCCATCAAAAGCATACATATCGAAAGGATGGCAGGACGCAGTGTGAACAGAAGCCATTATCATCCCTCAATCCAGGAACTGATGCTACGCACGTCTCGGCGCTGTGATACAATATACCACGTGGTCTCTCGTTCGTGATTGCACATGCGGCCGTTTGGGTTGCCTGTAGCCCATCGTGAACCGTGAAACGAAGTGCAGATGAAACAACTCACCAGCGACCTCGCATGGAAACTAATAATGCTTTAAAAAGACTGAGCTATTCCCGGAACGCTTACCGCGTCCCGAAAAGGGGTCCCTCGAGTTCCACCTGATGACGTCACGAAGTGTCATGTTGCCGCCGGCCGCGGTTCTAGCGGTGTCTCACAGAAGCGGCGGTGGATCTGGCAGACGCCACCAGGATCGCGACATCCGACAGCACGACCCTCCGGCTTCTACTGACGTCATTTGTTGCAACTTCGGGACCACTTTTGATGCATATGGGCGAGACAGGACACAAGAGTCGAAGAGGCCTTCCAGGCACCGGACTGGAACTAACTGGCAAGCGACACAGGCATTTCCAAGTCTACCAATAACTTTTTCAAGGAACTGTCAAAATTCATTTCAGATAACATTCAACTGATGTGACAGTGAACTTTTGTTGGAGCAATAATGTAACCACTCCGTCAATAGCTAAAAATATTTTGTTTTATTTATTTTTATTTTTGCAATTTTGCTTCCACAGTGAATGCGGGCAGGACTAAACTGTAGCTACGTTTAAATTATAATTTTAAAGTGACGCCAGATCGCCACCTCGCAGCGTCACTGTCGCGTAGCGAATGGATTACGTCACAGTCATTTCCATGAATTGTCTGCAGCAAGAGTTTTTTCTACCGTCCAGATATAATTCCGTATTTCAAATCACAATAAGACAAAAAAAAAAGATCAGCTACGATTATTGGTAAATTTTGCTGGTTCGTGTTACGGCACGCTTTCTTTTTGGGGTCCTTCTGCACGTGCAAACTCAAGCTAGCATTCGCTGCTCTAAATGCGCGAGAATGGGGCGGTTCTGGATCGCTCCAAATCTACCAGTTGATTTACCATATGACGTCACTGGACAGGTCTGGAAGTATATGGATTACTTGTTTCTCCGCGGTGTTGCATCTTCTAAATCGAAAATTAACCGCATACCAACATTAATAAATTCGTGTCTAGTTAATATGGACCTCGTTAATATGGATACCCGCTAAATGGACACCGCGTAGTTCGTGACATGGGAAATGAATGTCTTCCTAATAAATTAGAACGAGTACAGCAAGGTCTTCGAGACAGATTGTCCTGAACTAATATACCTTCAAAGCGAGTATCACGAGCATAATAAAATCACGATTAAAATATGAAAATTCCTGTAAGGCAGCAGGATGAACGTAAGACTAAACTTTTTTATTGCTTCTACACTCTCTGAAACAAAACAAAAAGGGGTCTAGTCTTACACCTTTTGTCCTATTTAATAAAACCCAAACCTTCAGTTGGACGTACAGCGAGCGCACTGACGTCGAACTGACGGCCCCAACTTCTTTTTTTTTTTTTTGTCAGTAAAATGTACATTAGCTATTTTAATAAATTGCACCACATTGATTTTTTTTTCTTCTGAGTTTATAATGATAACACTTGCATCACTAGCGAAAATTACATTCGATGTTTATTTTACGAGTCAGAAAGTGTAGATCATCAATTAAAATGCTAGCCCTTGCTGTGAATCTTTTTAGTTTTTGTTTTGTTTCATCGAACAAAGTTATACATCTTAAAACCTGAGACTGTGGTTGGAAAAGTTGAAGGTATTTAGGAGAGGCAACAAGAAAAAGAAGAGGCAAGGTCTCAAACTCAGCTAAAATCTTTATTGCGTTCGCGTCTTATATACTCCGCTTCCAATGACGTCACCAACGTTGACTCCCAACCGTCACAGTTCAAACCACCAGACCCGAAACCGAGGACAAAGCAACAAGCGGACAACTTTATACAATGGCTTATACCTGACCTTAATCTTCGCTAACATCAATGTACCAGTTACAAAAGGACCGAAGGTTTACGGCACCCTCCACAAAATTTGATAAGAACTACATCACAAAAAGCAAACTACCGTTCAGAACCTCTTTATACAAACAAAAGACAAAGAAAACCAGGAAGTCCAAAACGATAACGACGCCTCGAAAGGATCGCTCAAACCAGGATACTAAGGTTCATTGCTTTGTTCAGCATAGAAGGCCGCTTTTACAACCGCAAAAAACGCTTCGCTTCGTTGCCAACCTGCAAAGACGCCTGGCTGATGCAATTACCCGACGTCTTAATACAAACAGTTTCCTGAACAACACGTTTCATGTCATCTTTCTCTTTACATATTACCTCCGTTTTTGACCAAACAGCCTTACAACCGCGACATTCCTGTAAGTGCCTAGCTAACTCGGAGTTTGAAGCATTGTTCCGGACATTCCTTTTATGTTCAGTGAGCCTATCATTTAAACACCTCGAAGTTTGTCCCACATACTTAAAGCCACACTCCAATGGTATTTCATATACCACTGACCCTTCACACGGAACCGATTTATCGCGGTGCTCCTTCTGGCACTTTTTTTGTCCTGATTCAAAGGGTGTAAGATGGCAAAGCTTAAAATCCGCAGTACACACAGTTTCTATACCAAACTTCTTCGCGCTTGCCTTCAAATTGTGCGAGATGTCGTGAAGTACGGAATTACTGCTCGTCGGCTGTTTAAGACCTGCTTGTTTTGTTGCCTGTGAGTTGAATAGTAAGCATGTCTTATAAGGTCCTCATAACCTACTATTCAACTCACAGGCAAACAAAACAAGCAGGTCTTAAACAGCCGACGAGCAGTAATTCCGTACTTCCACGACATCTCGCACAATTTGAAGGCAAGCGCGAAGAAGTTTGGTATAGAAACTGTGTGTACTGCGGATTTTAAGCTTTGCCATCTTACACCCTTTGAATCAGGACAAAAAAGTGCCAGAAGGAGCACCGCGATAAATCGGTTCCGTGTGAAGGGTCAGTGGTATATGAAATACCATTGGAGTGTGGCTTTAAGTATGTGGGACAAACTTCGAGGTGTTTAAATGATAGGCTCACTGAACATAAAAGGAATGTCCGGAACAATGCTTCAAACTCCGAGTTAGCTAGGCACTTACAGGAATGTCGCGGTTGTAAGGCTGTTTGGTCAAAAACGGAGGTAATATGTAAAGAGAAAGATGACATGAAACGTGTTGTTCAGGAAACTGTTTGTATTAAGACGTCGGGTAATTGCATCAGCCAGGCGTCTTTGCAGGTTGGGAACGAAGCGAAGCGTTTTTTGCGGTTGTAAAAGCGGCCTTCTATGCTGAACAAAGCAATGAACCTTAGTATCCTGGTTTGAGCGATCCTTTCGAGGCGTCGTT
Organism: Ixodes ricinus; assembly: GCA_037355805.1. Classification (NCBI taxonomy): domain Eukaryota; kingdom Metazoa; phylum Arthropoda; class Arachnida; order Ixodida; family Ixodidae; genus Ixodes; species Ixodes ricinus. The sequence goes on along the minus strand of JAZHYW010029003.1, from coordinate 1,012 downwards.
ATCGTTTTGGACTTCCTGGTTTTCTTTGTCTTTTGTTTGTATAAAGAGGTTCTGAACGGTAGTTTGCTTTTTGTGATGTAGTTCTTATCAAATTTTGTGGAGGGTGCCGTAAACCTTCGGTCCTTTTGTAACTGGTACATTGATGTTAGCGAAGATTAAGGTCAGGTATAAGCCATTGTATAAAGTTGTCCGCTTGTTGCTTTGTCCTCGGTTTCGGGTCTGGTGGTTTGAACTGTGACGGTTGGGAGTCAACGTTGGTGACGTCATTGGAAGCGGAGTATATAAGACGCGAACGCAATAAAGATTTTAGCTGAGTTTGAGACCTTGCCTCTTCTTTTTCTTGTTGCCTCTCCTAAATACCTTCAACTTTTCCAACCACAGTCTCAGGTTTTAAGATGTATACTATTCACCAGCTCGCCTGCACACTGACCGTCTTTTCGTGAACAAAGCTACATTGAAATATGCTCGATCCGAAAGTATTTTCGGCCGACAAGTTTTTAAACCCTCTCCCTTTAAGGCCTTCAAGGTGCTGCAGGTAGTAGGTAGTTACGTTTAATAAACTGCTTTTAAAGGGTAGGAGGAAGGGCTAATCACCATGTTAATGAATAATAATACCAATATAAAATGTGACGTCATCGTAACGAAAACGCGCGTGTAATGGAACTTCAGAGTTCGAGAATACTTATTCATGCTTGAAGCACGAACGCACCCCCATGTGCAAAGGCAAATTTATAAATGAAGCTGTTTGCTTCTTTTTTCTTTTATTTTCTTTTTTTTTTTGAGGGGGGGGGACATTTGGCTGGCGGGGCTCGCAAGGAGATGACATCACATCATGGGCGAAACGTTGACTAGACCTATTTTGTAGACATAATATTTGTCAAGTGCACCAAAAACTAATCATTACTGCCCTAAAAAAGGTGGTGTATAGTCGATTTTCCATCCGATGAGAAAAAGTCGACTCTCAGAAGCCTGGGGGGGAGAGGGGGCGACCCCCCCTTCCCCTCAAGTAAAC
>JAZHYW010029002.1:0-52772 GCA_037355805.1 Ixodes ricinus | reverse complement strand
TTATGCCCAGATTTTTTTTTGTTTTTTGCGTTTACTGCAGTCGTGTAACAGTAGAAACTTTTCAAGCCCACAACGTAAAATATTTTGAATGAAACGGTGTTAAAAAGAACGGAAAACTAAAGTATTCTTTAAAAGCAGTGGGTGGAAAGCTGAAAAGTGGATTGGCGGCCTCGGTGCGGCTCGCGCAAAACTGCTCCCTATCGGGGCGCGTGCACCTCTGACCCAAAAGGACCGAACAGCCTCCCTAAACGACGCGCATGAACTGAAACTAGACTCTAGAGAAGCATACAGAAACGCGAAAGAAAGACCCCTGGGACGGACGAGACGATAAAGATGGAGGGAGCTAAACACGACAGGCAAACGAAGAAATAAGACACCCGCAGATGGAGAGACGACGCAACTGGCCCCGGAGCAGCAAGAGCAAGGTCGCCGGAATCAGAGCTCGCGAATCGTCCTTGCCCCCGTCCTTACCAAGCTCGAACGGCGGACGCGACTGCGCAAGCGCACACAGGAGGGATTCTGCACTTGGCCTCTCACCCCTTGGCCCGCGAGAAGGGAGCCCGATGATGCGGACACGATATCAAGACAGCGGAGAAAGTGGGAAAGGGGGAGGGCAGTGCAGTGCCTCCGTCCCGCTGCTCTATCGCAGGAAGAGAACATCGGCGCCGGGAGCTGGGAAGGAGGGTGTTGGGCTGCCTCGTAGGCAGTGTTGGTGGTAAGCTGGTACTTTTACAGCGAGGCTGTTTATGGCTAAGGTTCCGTGGATTTTTCCTGTGCGTCAACAAAAACTCACGCGCCCTCTCTTTGCCGTCGTTCCAAGCGCTTGCGTGCCTAGTTTCCTTCCGCTCTCCCGGGGCGGCGGTCCCGTCGCGCGTGTCTAGTTTCCTCCGGCTCCTCGGGGCGGCGATAGTTCGTACCCTTGTTCAAAATTCTGTGCCACGTCTGTGTCGTGTGCTAAACAGCTTCGCTGGTCATCCACCTTCACAGAGTGGAATGGCTCATGATTTTTTGGTGCAACGTATTCGTTACATTTTCAAAACAGTAACGGATAACGTAGTTACGTTACTTATTTCGAGAAACAGGTAACGTAGTTGTGTTACTCATCACATCTTCCTCCCGAGACCTCAAAGAAACTACTTCAATTTTATTGATTTTTTCGTGTTTTAAGACGGCAAGAGATGAATTCTTGCGTTTTTCTTGGCATTTTTTATCGGAAGTATTCGGGTGAAACCATAAAAAAAAAGATAATTATGTTAAGTTTCTGCATGATCATAATGGTTCTTGAAATATAGCGCAGATGTATACCTACAACGTCAGGACAATAAAACGTTTTAATTCATAAATAAAAAAATAACGTATTAACGCAATGTAAAAGTGTTTTTGTTCTTGTTTTGTAACGCTTACAGCATTTTTCGTACAACAAACAGCTCGCAGCAGGATAAATGCCCAACAGCGCACTCGCGTTAGACTAACGTTCGATGATGTTTGACTATGTAGTGGGGATGAATGCTGAAATTAGACTGCGAGTGACAGCGACAACCAAATGTTGTATTGTTAGGTTGCATACGCGACGCGCAGTCAAACGAAGCTAAATGGGCCCTAACTCGCAGCGTGAGGCGTGGGCTTATTCGTCTTTCGACACTTAAGAATATAAAGAACACCCATGGATGATGCGGAACGCCGAAACGACACAATTGGACGCGTTAGCACCCCGCTCTGGAACATGTGTCCGTCTCTAAATCAATCTGGCCATGCGTGTATCTATGTAGCATCGAGATCCCACAACAGTTTACTCGAGGCAAAGGCTATCACATGGTCCCAACGCATCTTTAACTACCACCCCAACGAAGGTTACGACACGTGGCGGCCAAATCTGCCCTCGTCGGGTGCATCTTTTCCAAGCTCACTCGGCCAGAACACGGGACTAAATCTGACTACCTTGCCGCATGGCGGCACAGTGGAGTTCGCCGAAACATTCACGAAACGAAACTCTGCGGCCGAGCTGATTAGGAAACATCAGTCTATAACCCTCAGATACGGATAAATAAAATAACGGCCTCAGAGCTCTGACTGGAATGCTTAGCGGGTAGACGCAACGCTAGCTGCCTCTGTCTTATTCTCACTTTTGGAACGCGTTCGGAAAATAAGTAAGCACTCATCCTTCCAACCAGAGCTCGGTGTTCTGACGTTTCCGAGCGCTCTCGCCTCCTCCTCTCCCTCAATTTCCCCCGCCCCTATTGGTTGTCCGAATGTTTTAGGTGTCCGTCTGTGGCTTGCCTCGCAATAAAGCCGGCACAACAGTATACGACAGCTTATCCCACCAAACGCACGAGCTATACCCCGTTTTCCAACAAACTGTTGGAACAAACTGACCAACACAAAAATACGACACAAGCCAAGATATCCAGCCACAGCGGGCTTCAGAACCCAACAACGAGCAAGATCGTACCACCCGACAACCACGAACAAAAAAAACAAAAAAATTTAATGAAGCAGGTGCTGCCGGTTGCGAAACCACTTTTGGGGACCCGAATTCCGAAAAGTGCGAGCGGCCGTGATGCCCCTGAGTCAAGAAGCCATTAGCGGCTGAGCGCGGAGTCGCGAGCATCGGAAGACAAAAAAGAAGCGAGAGAACGACGGCTCACAAACGCTAATGCCGCGGGGTCGACGTAGGATCGAGACGACAACGCGGACCGCGACGACGGGAAGAAGGCACATTTATCCGAAAGAGTGCGTGTACCAACGCACATCGGGCGCGCGCGTCGTTGCGTGCTCCCGAGAAATTCGGGTTCGGCTTCCCGAAGAGCCCGGACGCCCTCCTCCGCATCCATTCTCCTCGCGCGTGTCGGCGAGCAGCCGCCTCTGTCGCCGCCAACTGCTCCTGGCAACGGGTTCCTCCGACACCCGATTTCTGGGAACCACAAGCACGCGGTGGAGGCTTCGTCAAGGGCGACCGCCAGAGGGCGCAACACGCGCCGCTATGACGCAATCTCAAGATACCGTTTTTCTTCTCTTTTCGAAAAGACGAAATAACGATCAAATTTAGGACCGAAGGCGATGTCAGAGAGCGATTCGGAATAGCTAAAACAGGGATACGTGCAAGATATAAATCATAAAGAAAGCCTGTAAAACAACAACAACAACAACCGTCTTTGGCAGACTTAGGGGAAAACAATGTGACAACAGACCCGTATAAAAAGTAAATCGTAACTCCGATAGTGTGAATTTATTTAACATTTCACCAGCAAAATCACTTTACTGAAAAATAAAAAAATAAAACAAACTTTAGATGTTTAAAGAGCGAGAGCTCAGACCGCCTTCTTTTGGAGTTCGGGACATTGTTATACGAGATATTTAGCCAGAGTAGTACGACTGCTAGCCTGGGGTCTCTTAACGTGCATCACACACACGACCTCACGCTGATACCGGTGCTCATCCAGATCAAAACGGCCAAAGGTGGGGTACGAGCAACACAGCAAGATAATCGCGGCTACGTCCTACGTTTGTTTAAATCGAGGAAGTGGGACTCGGCAAGCACGGGCTGGAAAGGCAGGAGCAAGGACCGCGTGGCTGGCAGACCCAGACAGCTTTTACAATGTGTGCGGCAGCCTGACCTCCGAGATACCCGGTTAAAAAACGCTGCGGCAATCTGGGGGCCATGAAAGGGGAAATAAAGAAGCCGCTCTGAATTGCACAGCTGGCGACCGAGTGGCCATTGCGGATGAATACACAACTCCGACGCCTAAACTTTGTAAGAAAAAATAAATGGTTTGTTTTTATACAATTAAACAATGCTGTTCTCGTAAAACAAGTTCGGAGATCGCTCAGAATAAGATACATGCAGGGCGTGTGTGCTTGTCCGTTTTCATTTTTTTGTTTTCAGTAATAAAAATTTTAATGATAAAATCGTTTCTTTTTTTTTTCATTTTAATAGTTAAAGAATTGAAGCGGTTCTGCATTTGAGGAAAAACGCTTCAATCGTCTTCATTTAGCCTTCGGGATAACGAATATCAAAACTGTATTTCAGATTGATGCGCCAAGTGGCTCCAACAGCACTTTCAAAATACCGCTTACTTTTACTTTTATATGTGCCTTTTAGGCGTGTTCGGTGGGAGAAAAAAATCTTAACGTATTATATGGATATTTCAACATCTCCGCGCATTCCGCAAGGCTGACCCGAGCAATCAAAACCCTCACACGCGGCACGCGCACGGCGGTCAAAGCCTGTGGGTATGACGTCACGCCCAGCGGTTGGTTTGTTTTGTTTTTTCTTTTTTTTCGGTTTTTCTCGCGTCTATTGTTGATACGTTCGGGTCAAATACTTGTGATATTCAATATCATGGGGCAAAACTCCACAGTAAAAGTAACCTCTAACTCTTTTTCTTTTTTCAAAAACCTTTTTAGTTGTTTTTTTCTTTTTTTAATATACAGGGTGTTTAATATTAAAGCCCGTAGGTGAGTTATAGGGCCAAGGAGACGTAATATAGAGAGCCAATCGACACGATAAGCCGAATATTTATTTAATATTTGTTAACTGGCTTTTTATATCAGTGAAAGTAAACATATGGTTCGAATTAGAAACTTTCTGACTGCCACCGAAAAGCAATAAATTAGTAAATGTACTAATTTAGGGGTTTTCTACTAACTCGGTTCTGAAATCGTTGCTTATGTGTCTACGAGAGGAAAAAAAAAGAAGAAAAAAGAAGGAGAATAGAAAGCTTACAAGGACGAGCTTCCTAAGCATCCTGCAAGCAAGGCGTCTCCAAGTCGGGTCCTAATTACGGAGTCACGCCACGGCCGCCACGGGATAAAAAGGATCCCGCGGGTGCTCGCTCTAAACGAGCGGCTTTCCCCGAGGTTTGGAAGGGTCGGGCCCCGGGCCGAGCGGCACGCCACCCTGCCGCTGCGGCTGCCTCCTTTCCCAGGCCGGACCGGAGTCACGTGTTGGCCACTGCTATTTGCGACGCTGCCATCCCGAGCGTCTTGACGGCGAGAACTCGGCGTGGAAGAGGCGCGCCGCAGGGCGGTTATGGTGTAGATGGAAAAGAAAATGGAGGCAATCGGAGGTGTAGGCTCATGGAGCGATTATGGACAAACATGATCACCCGCGCGCAGACAACATCGTGTCATTGGAGGACGGCCTCCTTTGAGAAAGAATGATTATATCGTGACTGATTCGTATGGTGCGATTTTACTTGCCATTTCGAAACTGAAAAAATTGCAAGCGAAATTGTACTATATTATGGAAGAAAGGTGAAGAAGAAATATTTGTCCACGGTTTTTAATGCTAAAACCTTTGAAGACAAAATGTCGCTACCGGTGGTGCTCGCGGTCTCAAAAGTAGGCGTTCTCTATACCAACTGCGTTAAAAAAAAAAAAAAATTAAAGGGATTTGTAACGAGGGTGCACCGCAGATATATACATTCCGCAATTTGTACGCCAGAATAAAAACTTTCAGGTAGACGGGCCATACGCGTCGCACCTTTTGAAATGTTCCATATAGCTAACGAAAGAGTGTGCATATGTTTGAGGACCACCGTGCACGTCTCCTACGTTCTCCCCTTTTCTCTCGTGCAAACAAAAAAGATGGATCGATTGATTGAGATACATTGTAGAAATACAACGTAACCTCCCCCTTCACCACATGTCGTTCAAAACAGAGCGCCACGAAGCTGTGGAACACGTATGTCCTATGTATATCGAAGGCTTGAAACGCCCAAGTATTGGTTCAAATCTAAAAGCACAGCGTGACAGAAAAACTGCAGAGACAGCCGGTGCGTCCCGGGCACGGTAGTCTGTCCCTGGCACTGCGAAAGTGACGCATGAAGCAGCGCTCTGACATCTCCAAAGAGAAGAGGAGCCGCAACTTTGATCAGCCCTCAAGCACGCGTTCCCGTACCTTCTCCTCGCGATGCGGGGGAGGAAATAGGAAAAAAGAGACCAAGTTGGGTGTGCTCCGTGGCACACGTGTTACGGTTTCTAGTCCCGGCCCTCCGACTGCATCGGCACAGGAATCACGCCATTTTCCTCCACAGCTACCGAACGAACGTGATTTGCACTCACCCACGTCATCCTCGATCGAGAGGATGAGCGGAATGCGCGCTCACCGACATCCCGAGCGCATTCACGCGGCCGGCAAGCCGTTGCCCGAGCCCGGAGCCGAAGCTCCCTTTCCTCCTTTCCCTCTTGGAAAGGGCGCACCGAGCGAGTCGGCTTCAATGGCTTCGATCGATCTGGCGGCGAAGCGGCCTCGCGCTTCCACCAAGGTCGGCCTGGCGGTGACCTTGAAGGACGACCCCGCTCCGGCCACCGGGGTCCCGAAAGCGAAGGAACGGGCCGATGACGCAATCCAGGGGCGAGAAACTCCGGGTTTTGGCTCCACGGCAGGCTGTCGAATGTTGACGCGAAGCGGCGCGGTCGCGTGGCGGGTAGTACCGGCGGTGACACCGCACAGACGGATATTCTGCGTTCCACCTTACGATGGATGGTGGACGCTACTACCAGCCACCCCCAGCCAACCTCGTGGGTGTCACGTGACCTTCGTGGTGGTGGTGGGGGGGGGGCGTAGCGCCATTACGTGATACGTAGGCAGGGTCTGGATTGGCTGGGATGGTTCGTGTAGCTTTCGCTGCGCTCCATCGTAAAGGCGAAACGAGAGTATAGCAGCTGCGCACACGAGTCGATAACGCCCGTCCATATATCCTCGTTTCGTGCACATCCCTTTCGGAAACCACGCCCTCGACTGTTAAAGCCTCGAGGTTACTGACTGGCGTGCAGTAGTGCCCAGCGTATTGGCGACTCCAGCGAAATCGACGCCGCGTAGTGGCAACGCCGAGAAGCTCAGGAGAGGAGCTCGTTCCGACTCTGTTGTCTGCTATCGCTGCTTGGTTCTCGTAGGCAGCATAGAAACCAACATCGGTCCCAGAAATTATTTTTATGCTTCCGCCTTGTCATTCTTACGCACTGACTAGAAGATTTCTACCGTCGAAAAATCGCTTTGTTTTCATATGTTAAACCGATTTTACGCTGCAGTGCAAGAAATGTATGGTGGTCCGCGTGCTGAACGACGAAAACGACCTCCTTTCGTCCGCCATTTTGCCTGACCAGCGCCCCCGCTGGAGTCGCGAATACCGCATGTTCGTCGTCTGTACACTGGTTTGTGAGCTTGCTCCCAGGTAGTCATTGTTCATACACTTCATCTAAGGTATTAATTACTGCGATTATCTGGCTCGTCGCCAGCCTCTGCTATTGGTTTTTTAGCATGTTTGGGTTCGGCCAGCCACCCGGGAGCGAGCTCATAAACCAAAGTACACGGCATCCTATTTTGCTTTATTTTTAATATATCACTACCTTAACATCGAGGTCTAGAAATATAGACATAAAACTACGTTCGCGTGCTCAATTTCACGTATGTACCTTTGGAATTCGGGTTTTGCAAGGTGCGCCGAATGTGTTGTTAGTCCTTACGGCCGCACCCTGTATACTCCGTTGCACCTCAAGTCCAGACGCAGCCAACGTCACGAGCTGACGGGACCAATCAGACAGAAAGCGTCAAAAGGGCATCATCATGGTGTTCGTCACGTTACAGCACGTGTTCTATCATCGCTGTACTAACCATAAACAAAAAAGGCCTAGTGATTTGCACTTTTGACGCTGCATAATTCGTCCCGTTATCTCGTGGCGTCGACTGCGTCTGGACCTAAGCTGAAACGAAATATATTCGTATACGGCCATGGGTGGTGTGGGGTGGGTGGGGTTTCTGCACATTACACCAGACTCCGCAATAACTCAAAAAGGCGTCGTTCTGTCTGTTACGTTTTCATCGAGTGCCGGTAATTTTCCGATTGCCAGGCTCCGCAACCAGAGTTCCAGGACCGCCGGATTTCATCATTAGACGGCCAAACTACTCATCCTCCTCCTCCCTCTGCCCCCCCCGCCCCCCTGTAAAGACGGCTCAGAACCCCGTTCTTATCATGCCGAAAACCACTGTGCACGTCATCATTGGATTTGGACTCTTACCAGGCACGTAGCCAGGATTTTGTTTCGGGGGGGGAGGGGGGGGGGGTCCCGCCCATGACAAAATGCTGTATGAAGAGGTGAGGAGGGAGAGGGAGCTGAGGTCCCAGCAAAATGGAAAATTTCGGGGGGAGGGGGGGTGCCGGGCCCCATAAGCATAAGCTCGGGAGGGGGCGAGGCGCTCGGTCCTCAGCAAAATGGAAACTTCTCGGGAAGAAGGGGGTCGGCGGGTGCCTCCGTCCTCCCCCCCCCCCCCCTGGCTACGTGCCTGGCTCTTACATACAATGCTCGACGATCGGGGGACTCTGCCTGCTTGGCGGGCCATTACGCACACGGACGATTAGTGTAGCTTAATTCTTTTATGAGTAATCAAACATCGTAAATAACTAAATAAAACACACAATTTTTGTTTGGCAACGTTTTGAACTCGTTTTTTCGCAGGAGTGCCTGCCCCTTGCAGCCTTCAGGCGGATGGGCCAACTTGTGTCCATTTCCCAGGCTTTCATCTCCTAATGCGTGAACGAAGTGGCAACTCCTATGTAGCCCCCCTCCCCCCCCCCCTCCCCTCAAGAAATATAACGATCATAACAAAACAAAACGAAAAGAAATCCCGAGATGCCTAAAGAAGCGACGAGAAGCCGCTCGCACGACGAACACGTGTCCTCGACGCGGCAGCCGCCAAGGTCGGCGTTGCGTAATTCGCGCGTTTCTAATGGCCAGCCGGGCGTGCCCCGAAACTCAAGCAACAACGCGCAAAAGGGGCCCGAAAACGAAAACAAACAAAAAATACCCCAAGCCGTACCGCCCTCTGGCCCTCTCTCGTGACGGACGGGTACGTCCCAAGGGCACGCCGTCCCGTACGGGATCCGCAAGGCTCTGGGCCAGCGCCGCGCGGCAGCACCGCCGGCGTCGACGACCAACGCATTCCGAGCTGCTCCTCGGACCGTCAGGCGGCCGTTGTTGTGAGCATGAGTCAGGAGCGTCACGTGTTCTTCAGCGTCACGCCCCACCGCTCTCGTCGCCCAGCCTATCCCTTTCGAAACTCGCAGCTTTAAAACCACTCAACCTACTTATAGGTCAGCGGGTTGATATATTAATGAACGAAAGTAAATAATTTTATTATTGTTATTTTGACTGCGCAACACTAACCGCGCAATGCTTTTTTTTTTTTTTTTGATTCGGAGATTAACAGTTGTGTTTTGCTAACCGTACACGCACGAGTAACTCGAAAGTTAAGAAAAAAGAATACTGAAATAGTAGAAAATGTTGAGAAATTATTCACGCATGTTCGAAGTTTAATGACGCGCGACTGGAGCACGAGCGCTCGTGCAACAATATATCGTTCTAAGCTCTGAATAGCGTCGTATCGTATAGCCATTAGTATGTTCTGATCACGGTGGTTCTGATGCAGACGGCAACAACCGCTACTTTGGGCCGCCACGCATGCTGCGGTAAACAGTGGAACTACGCTTTGTTGAGTGCACTGGAGTCTGGAAGGCGTCGGCGCATTGGGAGGTACGGAACATACCAAAGTTGACGGCAAGCTCTCCTAGCCTTCAACGAATCTGTCGTCTGCCTGAGCACCTGGACACAGCTGCGAGGCTCCCACACCAGAGAGAGCTGCCTCACCGACGAACGTCACTGCTAGGCCTCACAGGTGTTGCCAGAGAATAAATATCTTGAGGTCACGAGACTACAGTAGCAGCCCTAGCACAGCTTGCAATATTTATATGCGAAAATGAACAGAGCAGGCGGTAAATCGAGACCGTGTGTTTATGTTCACGCAATACAAGACAAATACGAGACACGTCTACAGTGAAGAAGCGTCGCATTTTACCAGTTGGCAGTGACCTTTCCTTGACAATCGGACTAACACAAAGAAACCTCCACACTGCAGGATGTTGTCTCAAGTCGGCATACCCAGTAATAAGAAAAAGAAAGAAAAGAGACAGAGAGTAAAATAGAGGACGGGGGAAGAGAGAGAGAACAACAAATTGACCTGTGTTATTTTCTCCCGTCTTTATCGCGGAAATACACTCACGTTCGGTTATATCGTCAAAAGCAAAAAGGAAATACTGAATATTCTACGTTAGGAACCACGTATCCTGCGCACCCCCCCCCCCTTTTTTTCCCCTACAAACAAACAAGGAGAAACAAGAAATAGCAAGAACAAAAAGAATAAAAAAAAACAGACGATGCAATGTGTAGACTAAGTGCACAGGCGTGTTGGTGTTAGCTAATCATGTCGTTTAACACCTGAGACTGTGGTGCAGATAATGAAAAACTTTTAGTCTAAGGAACAAACACAGAAGGAAACGTCTCAAGAGACGTTTCATTCTGAGTTTATGAGTATAGACCTTTTCTGTGTACTCTCGACCCCAGCCACCTAATAGGCGTATCCGGTATGGGCGACTAAAAAATACTCTAACGTTTCAACCTGTTACTAGTAAAAAAATAAGGGGGAGGCAAAACGGTAATGTGTGACGTTTACGCTTATATCCTACGCGTCTTCTACTGGCGTGGCGGCGGCAAAACAACGTTTTCGCCCATACTGGAAGTGACAACAATTCAAGATGGCGTCGCCCTTGAACAAAGGGCGCCGAAAAAATAGACAGAAACAAGAAGTTGACGCAAACACTGGCGCACTCGCGACTATACATTTATTGAAAAAACTATCTCTTATATAGCTGTGAAAAACGTCAGTAATGACAACAACCGGTGTTTCCCTCTATCAAGAAATTCATATTATCTTGCAGATAAGGTTATGGATGTGTCACTTGTACACCTCGTGCCTTTGGCTTTAATCTCAAGCACCTCGTGTAGCTCTTTTACCTGGATATCTGGCCAAAAATTTTGTGTCATCAAATGACGGGGAGCAAGGGCAGCGGCTGCAGTGCGTGTCCTGGTGGGGTTGCTCGTGTTGCCGCGTCATGTTCGCGTGCGCGATCGTTAAAACATCGGCCTGTCTGACCAATGTATTTACCGCATTCGGTGGGAGTTGGTACCACGAGGGCGCTACAGTATTTGGTGCCCCAGTAGAATTCCGGTAGTGTATTTATTTCTTTTTCAGCGACACAGAGCGATCGGGTAAGACCATTTTCCTTCAGACAAGTACCTGTAATACCTTAGCAAGAACTTGCGCGCTTTGTAGAACGTAGTACAAATAACACAAAAATGTGAGACAAAAGAAAAAAAAGAAAAGCGGGGCGGCCGCGAGTTTCTAGAAAACAAACATCGGTGAATACAGAACCGCATGACATTAGGATTTCGAACACAACTCCCGTTGCGCGTTCTGTGAATTTGTTGAGGTGTTTTGTTTTGCATTTGCCTACAGCATCTGCGGGGGAGTAGATTTTTACGGCACTGTCTCGACAGCTTGTGCTTTACACACTATTCCTAAGACTAAAAGTTTTTTTTTTCCTTTTCTGCACCAGCCTTAAGTGTTAAACGACATAATGCAGTGTGTTTCCTTTTTTTTTAAATAATACAGTAAGGTTTTTAGGTCGCGCAGACAATTAGAATGAGCGGGCACGTATCTCCAGTGGCTATTCTGGCGTTTTTCTGACAAAACAGCACAGCACAAACACAGTTAACTCTTTCAAAAAGAAAAACAACATGAACACTCATGCACTTTTGACAGATAATTGTGTAAAGTCATCTCGGCCGTTCGGTCTGTTTCAGCGTTTCGAAATAAAGTATTTGCTATTTTGGACGGGCCTCGGCGCGCTTGCGGCATCCTCATTCCCGGCGCGCTGCTCCCTCTCTCCTCCTCCTCCTCCTCCCCTCCCCCTTCCCTTCCCCTTCCCTTCCCTTCCCTTCCCCTTCCCTTCCCCCCCCCCCCCCCGGGCAGAGTCTTGGCAGGTCTGCAGGTCGCTGTTCTAAGCGAAGCCCAACGATTTCGGAGAGTCTACGCCATGTCTCCACTAAACAAAATTTGTACTCGACTAAAAAGAAAAAAAAACTTATAAAAAACATTTAGTTTAACGAGAATTTATTACTGCTTTGAATTCTGCAATAGGTTCACGAACGACGAAATTACGTGCATGTGACGAAAATATGAAACGCTCTGGCTCACTTCACCGAGGACGGATAGGCAAACTGGAGTATTTCTAGATGGTTTATGCGCTCCGATAACGGTACGATACATGCACAAAAAAAGTCAACAAATATATTTTTTTAATTGTTTTGGGCATTTTAATAACAATAGCGAATAGTCCGCCGCTGCCTTCGAGCAGGCATCGTATTGTTATTGGGTATCGTTATCGGAGAGCAAAAACAATCGACCATGATTCCCCAATGGGGAATTTGAGTATCTCGCTCCGATAACTCCGATATGCGTTCAAACTCTCTATCGTGGAGTACAGAGTTATCGGGACGAACTACTAAACCTCTCCAGCAGGGAAGTTCTTGGGCTTAAAGTAATCATGTCGCATGTACGGTTTAGACAGCCGGAAGTTAGTCCGCCTCAATGGACGACTTGTCTCTCAGCGATAGATGAGCACTTTTAGCCAGTGCAGTACAACCGCTGACCTCGGGTCTTTAACGCGCACCATATAGTAGCGATACAAGACTACACGCTGGTATACAATGCTCATTCAGATCGAAACATGCAGGGGTGGGTATTGAGCCCAGGATCCCTGGGTGGGTACTGAGCCCAGGATCCCTGGGTTATGCATATGCTTGCCAACGACGAAGTTGCGCCTCCCTCACAAATTTTCGTCCATTCGCTTCGATGGATTTCTCCCATATCGTGGCCTACAAGATGACACCACATCAGAAAGCAATCCGTGCCTCACGCCCGACCGCGCCGGAGACGCGACGAGCCATCTCAGCCAACCCAGCTCCGTGAACGCAGCACGTGACACGCTATTCGCGCGTCACTGGGCCCCCTCCCCAAGGTCACGCGACATTCCCACGGCATTGGACCGGCTCTGCATGCAGGTGGCTCGGTCCATCGTAAGGTAAAACGGAGTGTGTAGCCTACTTCGTGCGAGCCCTTCCCAAAACGGTGCTCGGCATTCTCTTCTCGCTCTCCGAGCGACCCGCTGCGGTCGCCATAATGAGTGCGGCTTCCGGTCCGACACGCGGTGGCCTTGAGTCGTCCGGACAAAGGGCGACCGCAGCCGTGGGCCGACGCTGCATTCCCCGCGGGGAGGGCGAGGGGAACGCGGGCCTCACGAACGGGGCCACGGCGGCGGTCCACACATCGTTCACACCTGGAAACAAAATCGACCGGACAGAGCCGAGAAACAGTCGACCTGACTGTTTCTCTTGGCGTCGCTGGTCAGAAAACTACTCGACAGACGTTGACGACAGGCAGGCATAACAAAACTCAGAGGGGCTGCTACACTACGCAGCGTTCGTCGCTAAGTAGACGTTCGAATGGACGCTACGTGCTGAGTGAACCAACCAGTCAACTGCCTACGCTGTGTCGCGTAAGAACACTTCTTTTTTTAGGTCCATCGGGCAATATTGGCGGTCGCCATTGTTCGGTTTCTGGTCTTTTTGACTTTGGCTAGGTGGCGCAAGCTACCGCCAGTTACAAAGGCTATAGCCGTTAACATCCATCCATCCATCCGGACACGAAGCGCGCAAGTGGATCAGAGTCCTCACCGAACCCTGACGCAGGCCTCGTGTCCAATACATGCTCAGGGTGTGGGATCAAGTGATGGCGGAGAGGCGTCGGCGCGAACTTTTGAAAAGGGTCACTTGCGTGCATGTGTCTGCCGGTGTGCCCAAACGCGGAAAGCACGATACAAGCTTCACGTTGTTTTGCGTACCAAAGCACGCACTTCGAAGCTTCAAAACCGTTGCACGTGGCGCATTTTTTTTTCTTTCGCTGATTCGAGCGGAAGCAGAGAGGACACGGACACATGTCCCTTCCTTCGTCTCTGTTAGCGCATCCGGTCGTGCGTCTACAGAAAGGTCATCCGTCTATAAAAAGTTACAAAATGCCATAGGATAAATCAAGGTGACGTGTGATACGCAAGGGGATCGAGTGTGAAAGAATACCGGGGAAGTAAGAGAACCAATAAAGAGGTTTCCGTGGGAAATTACAGAAGCTTGACACGAGCGATAATTGCCCGTGTTGTGCAACTGTTTCAAAATAAAAGAAACTCTCCTGAAACTTTTTCGGTGCCGTCACACTGTCGGGGCAATGAAAACGTTCGTTGAAACGTGAAAAACGTTTAAGAACTTAACAAAAAAAGAAGGTTATATTTTAAACGATTTTGAGCACAAATATGTCTTACATTTTTATCTCACTTATGCACTCTAAATCTAAGGTTGTTAGATGACCTCATAGCTGCCGGATCCTAGTTTTATATATTAAGCATCCAATAACGTAGCTACGTTCTGCACATTTCCAACTTATACATCTAAGAATACTAACACCGATCACAGGCATTCATTAGATGCATTAATGTACCATCCTATGAAACACGCTGAATCATGGGTATTTTTGGCATAGCGATGACTCAATTCGATGACTGACTGAAGCTAATATGTATCTTCCTTGTACATATATCTATTGAGTGTTTCTTAACTGCGCATTTGGTTCACTACTGTATAAGTAGCAAAACAGTTGCAACACTATTTCTTGTTTGTCTATGTACTTCGATCTAAAATTACGCCGATATTCACGTTTGGCTGTATAATTATAATGCGCAAAGAAGTCGGTGAATATGAAATGCATCTTGGAACTAAAGCACCATCTTTCATCGTGAAAAAAAAGAATAATGCATTGATCGATTTATTTAAAATTTCACAGTACGCAAGTGTGCTTGCTAAAGAGAAACTTATTTCTTAAAAAAAAAAAGACTTGAAACGAATAAAAAAAAAAAAGGGAAACAAAAAAGAGGAAAACAAAAGAGAGCCCAAACGACCTTCCAAGAAAACGGGCACGAAATCGGAAGCGCCTTTCGCAGTGTTTGTGCGTGAACAAAATCGAACCAATATCAGAAAAAACGAAAGTACCAAAGGTAAAATGTACCACCTCAATTTCTTTTTCCCGTTCAGTGTCGAAACACAGACCTTGAAACCAGCCGTCCAAAGACACACACAGACACAAACACACAAGCGCACTCCCTCACGCAATCGACTTCTACGACACGAAACGTTTCCCAGAAACAAACCCGCAAAGAAAAAGAAAAAAACACGACAACAGCAGGGAGGAAACCATCAATCTTCCATTCCGCGCTGCGCGCGCACCCCCGCGCGCACACACACATACAGACCGATGGCAGGCTTAGCGACACCCAAGACACCCCCAGCAAATGTCAAGCTAAAAACAAAGTCAACGCACAAAAAGTTATAGCAAAGGAAAAAACCAGTAAGACAGCAGAAATAACAAAAAAAAAAACATTTTAAAAAGCGGTACTAGCCCTAGCCCGGGGAACCTGCACGACATTCCGTAACCCTTCACAGCAGCAGCAGCGACACATACACAGAGACACACGTACACCGAGCATGGGAGCAAGCGGTCGAGTTCCCGTGTGGACGGCGCTTGCCGCGAGCGCGCGGGCCCGGCAATTACCACTCGATCCGTCGTCGCAAATCACCGCTCACAACTCGGTCCCACCGTCCACGCAACGGCCTACCGACGCAAAGAACGCGGTGGGTCGAGGTCGCGCTAAGCTCACGACCAAAGCGCGCGAAGGAAACCTGCCACGTCCTGTCTTCAAAGGGGGCCAGTCGTCCTCGCCGCCAGCCTCAACACAGCATTCGAGGGAACGGCAGACTTTACACGTATAGACACGCTGGGGCCACGCAGAGCGGTCGAGACCGGAATCGCCAATAAGTGTCGGTCCCCGATCGACAATATAACGTCATAGCGTGTTCCAGCGTGAATCAACAGAACGACAACGGAGTTGCAATGACAGCGAGAGAAGAGCAAACGCATAAGCCAGCAATGCCAAGTTCGGGGGATCTTCCTCGTGCTGCCGTTGGAGCAAGTTTCCGAAATTCGACTGCTGGCATCGACCACCGATAACAGCAATCTCTCTCTCTCTCTAGCTATGTCACCAGAAGAGGAAAGGTGATCAACACTGAACGAACCAGGCGGAGAGAGAAGTTCAATCATGACCGTTGGGAGCGGTAGTGCAGTGCTCGAAAATGTTGCAAAAACAAATGCGTGCTAAAAGAAGAGAGAGACAGAGAGAGAAAGAGAGAGAGAGAGAGATGAAACGTGGTTTGCGTAATTAGTGACTATTGCAAGATGTTGCAACGGTTAATTTAAAGACACAATTAATTAAGTCAAGGGCAGGGCATGGTGTTCAGTGAGTCGAGACGTAGCCGAAGATTGAAATTCAACGATGGCTTCCACTTTTTACAATGGAACGCTGAAACGATAGGCTCACACGATTATTAGACACATAAAGCTCGACCGATCGAGTCTACTTCGACCATGTGTAGCCTCTTTATGCCGACTGCAAAAGATCGTATAGCATGTATAACAACGGAGGACCCGGCGAATACACAAGTCGGACCTGATGTTTACAGGATGTTGGATAAGCGGTACAATGCATGTACACTGCGCGATACTGTTAGCGTGAACACGACATCGCCACACTCTCGCACATCATTTCAAAGTGGTATTTTGGGGCGCCACATTTTTATTACCAAGGAGATTACTGCCCTAAATGAGCACGTTCCACAGATTTGACGACAGACTCCCAACTCCAAAGACAAACCCGAAAAAAAGAGGCAATCGCTTGTTTGCGTAACAATATCGCGCTGTGTACGCGTGTAACATGGGCACGGCACCTTCCTAAGACTAGTGAATAGGTACTAGCCAAGGCTGCGCCTCTGGGACGGAGCCTGGGGCCGCACGAGGGAACGCCCTGTCGTTAGAAACCTATCAGGGGAGATCGCCTGGGTTAAACACCGTTGGCAAAGCCGGTCAAACCATCTGCGTGGCCGCAACTATCCGCGCGGTGATCAGTCATCATCCAGGTCCGCTTCCTCACGATTCGCGAAAAAAAAAAAGCGTTTGAGGAAGCAAGCGATCAGACTGTCACGTAACTACCCTCTTTCCAGGTACAGTCGGCACGGAATGAAACGCGAACAGTGGGTGCTTGGTTTTCGCTAGATGCTGCACCACCTGAACCAGATGGGAGCTGCAAGAAGATGGCTCCTCCTTCGATGTGTTCGACTCTTGCTCAGTGCATCCAAACCTTCGGTGTTGCGTCTCTAGGTGACTCAGCCTGGGTCAAAAACCATGCGCTCCTTGTTCGCGTTTCATTCCGTGCCGACTGTACGTGTTCTGCCAAGAACGAGCCAAAGCGCTCCAAATTACGATTCCGCATCGAACATAACGCTGCCCAGTCGTGTTAAACAGCTGATTCAACGCGGAGAATTTCTCTGCACGTTTAGAAATTATTCGGGATATTTTATTTTCATTCGTCTTTGCCGCGCCTGTAAGCGAGAGTGAGTGCAGAACGACCAGCTGAACTATATACAACCGTAAGCACGTCGCCTTCGGAATACCATGTCACTGGAGTGATTCACAAACAAAACTAACAATAGACGTCCTATTCACGTACCTGCATCTGCTTTTAACGCGACAAAAAAAAAAAAGTGCAATATAAAGTTTTTTTTTGTTTTTTTTAAGAAACAGGCCTGGTCGGATTCGCGTTTCTGCACCGCTTGAGGAAGTGTGCAGGTTAGGAAAACAACACAATCCAGGCGTTAAAGAAGAAAAAACAATGCACGGGTGTGTGTGCTTTTTTTATTTTTTTTTAACGCCAGGATTATACGGTTTTGTTTGCCCAACGTGCACACTTCCTCAAGCGGTGCGGAAAAGCGAGTCCGGAAAACTCGTCGACAACACCATTCGTCGATGGACAACTGGTCGACGGATAATTCGTCGGACAGTGCAGTATCCGCCCTAGGCCAATTCAACCATCGGAGAACTGGGCGAAGGTGCGTCACTCAGTTGTACGAGGTCGAACGGGGTTTAAACAAGGTTTAGCAAGAGTCAGCTTCTGAGGCGTCGGGGTCAAAAATACAACAAGAGGGGCCTCACTATTGCGTCAACCCAGGGACGTCTCGTTGACCAAGTGCGGGGAAGTTTAGAAACACGAAAAGATGACTATACTTAGTTTCATTTTTAAGCCCAAATGCAGTAGGCGACGCCACGATCTGATGTAGCCATTCAAGCAGCGCAAAAAAGTGCAACGTCACGGCGCTCGTTGTCTTTGTGAAATTCGCTATCACCGGCTAAACCAATGCACGCAGCCTCCGACGAAGCCGCCTGATCACGCGCTTCCCCCGCAGTACACCCATGCGAGCGGGAGCAACGCAACCCGCAGGAGGAAGCGCGCCTTCCCTCCTCCCGGTGGTGGTGCTGCGAGGCTATACGTACCCTGCAAGAAGCCGGCTCGAGAAATCGTCCTCGGTCTGGGTGGGAAAAGAAACGTTTCCGCGAAGCATGCGATTCGTCCAGCCTCCTCTAGCGGGCGCACTTCCTCGAAGAGCCTCGCTAGACCTCCGCCGAAATCATTTTTAATGATCCACTCGCTCGGTACGGGCGCGCGCGACTGCTGCCTTTTCCGCTAACCATCCGCGCAGACGATGATACGTGTATACGCCCGCTTTCGCTACCATCTCCATTCGGCGAGACTGGTTCTGCGGCGGCGTCGGTTCCGAGAAACGCCTGGAATGTTCCCGGGACTACATATTCCGGAATCGGTTAAAGGCAACCGGGCTTTAGTATTTGTAGACCTAGTAACATCCTTCTCGCAACTCCAATTATTCCGGTCGTTCCATCACGGAAAACCGCGGCGTAACCACAACCGTTTCGGACCTATGGTGCCTCCTCCAAACAAGGGCCAATGCTGAACAAGACCTCCGCGCCTATCAGAGTGTTAGGCTGTTTTGTAACACGCGCAACTTATTGAAATTAGAATGCCTCCTCTTATGATTGGTCTCGTTGGTGAGCATAAATTGGCTTCAAGCTTTTTTTTTAATTTTTCAATTGGGTGCTTTTTTACATGACCTACACCTGATGTCAGAAATCAGTGACTCCGACCCATACATATTGCCCCACCTATGGCCATCCATCGGAGACGGCTAGCCCGAACTTCATGCTAGTTTGTTGGTGTACGCATTCCAAAACTAAGAACCATAAACTGGCTACTGCGCTCGTTGGGAAAGCCCCTATCATCCGAATGCCGTACGCTGCTCAATGTTTGCAAATTTCGAACCACCGAAGCTTTAAACACAAAAATGTACGTCACCATTCCATCGTCTTTATGAATTCCATCGTCCTTCCTGCAAAATTCGCGAACAATGAAACCGGCTCCATCCACTTCGTCGGATGATGAGCTCGCGACAATTACATCGCTCCCGGTAAATAAATTACCAGCGACCTTCGAACCAAAGTCCCATAACACATGATAAGCATCATGCAAGAAGCTATCATTTAAATTTCTCCAAAAAAACGTTGAACAGTCGTTTTGGGGAGTGAAGAACATAATGCCTATTAGTTTTCCCGCTAAATTACGCGGGAAAACTGACGTCACAGTACGACGTGGCGCCACAACTTGACACCGTGACGTGAGGTCACGGGACGTCAACTTCGCCTTCTAAATTTAACGGAGAAATCCACGGACGAACTGACAAATTTCAGAGATGGGATTCCGATAAAAAGCGATATAAAAGTCTGAATAAAAAATAAATAAAAAAAACGAGTCAAACGGAAACGCAATGTTCACCAAGTCACAAGAAAACCATGGAAGTCCGGAAGTCCAAAATGAGAGCTGGGCTGAAAAGGGGGTTTTCTATTTGAAGCATACCATACCGCGTTCCCCCCTAAGCTGACAGTGCGGTGTGAAGCTGCGTGCACGTTGGACCAGTCATACGCCGATCCTTCGCCACGTGGTCACCCTCCCGCCCATATACCCTCATCTTCATTTACAACGCCTACACACACACACCACGCGCAGAGAGCGGGGTCAGGCGATGAAAGGGAGGCGGTTCACCGGTCCGGCGAGTGCGTACGTCCCACCGCACTGTGAGCTTACGGGTGGACGGAGTATACACCCGGTGACGGCATCGCGGCGGCAACCCTTGCACCTACGGAGGGGCCCATCAAAGAATGCGGTCGGTCCATTTGGCGGTCTGACCGAGGTCACCCGTCCATCAGCCGGGCACGCCGACGCCGCCGACGTCCGCACCGTGGCGAGGCCGATGATCCGGGCCGGTCTATTCCCGCACTGCTTCTTCCTCCGGGGCCTCTTTGTGCCTCGCCGTCTGTGTGCCGGTCTAGATGATGACCCGCACGCACGGACGGAGACGCACTCGAATCCAGTACGCGTTCATCATGTTGAAAGAGACACTGACAAGGCCGATTTTTTTTTCCTTCGTTTTACTGAAAGGCGATTTACGATGGCCCAACCATACCCCGTCTCACCTTGCGACGGACAGCAGCGGACGCCATACAGTCATGTCCCGTTAATATGGACAACCCGTTCCCCAAAGAATCTTCCAGAATGTCAGTTGTCCCTAATAACGAGACAAAAATGCACGTATTTATAGCCAGTTCGTCTCCGAAGCTTTTTGACCATCTAAGCGAGGCAGTGCTTAACGGGATCCATATTAACGAGACATCCGCGGTACCAGCCAACCCAGTGCTGTGTGAATGTGTCACATGAGTATGCACACCGTCGCGTCGCTTGGCCCGAAAAACAACGCAAAATATATGTGCGGATCTATGCCTGGCACTTTACACAAAACCCGCCGGTTCAGAACGGATGTTCAGGGCTGCTCCAGCTCTCTTTCTTACATCATCACCTACATCATCTATTTTCTGTGCTCAAGAACAGCTAACTGCCTCGATCAAGATGCGCGGAAAAAGCGTTCCACATTTGTCGTCGCATACAATAGTTTGTGCAGGTTATGAAACTGTACTCCGCTGCAACTCAAGAAGGTAGGGCGAGGGTAAGACGGGCCGGGGAGGAGGAAGCAGGCGGAACGCTGGAGAAGAGAGGGGAAACCTCCTCCTCTCTTTAGCGTTCCGTCTGCTTCCTTTTCCACGGCCCGTCTTACCCGCGCCCTACCTTCTTGAGTTGCAACGGACTATAGTTAATAATGTGTAATTAACGAAGGAAGTAACAGTAAAGCTCAATAACAAGCACATTCGGTGACGACAGACAACCTGATATATTTACAAAGTTCTAGGTCATGTCCAGCGAATCTTTATTTATTTTTTTTAATTTTTCTGACGATGACGTGGCTAGGAGAAGCAACTTGAAGAGAGACTTTGCAATGACGTATAACACAGATTTCCCAGTTTTCGGTAATTCGCTGAAAAACACCGGTACATGTACGCCGAATATGATTTTTAAAAGAAATTCAGTTAATCCAAGTCGACAGTAGGGTGTTCATCATAACGCAGCGCTACGGCCGCTACCTAGTACGCGGAAACTGCATACTTGGTGTCTACGTGGAAACTGCCTCTCCGAACGCGAGATCGAAAAAGCAGTGGCAACAAACCGAACATTTCGTACGTTCATGCCTGCTGCCCTTCCACTCGCTTTTATGAAGCACCTCTCGCCTCTTTACGTGCGTTTTAACCACTATTGTACACTAGAACGCAGAATAGATTTCGACTAACACCAATTTATTCGGCCCACTTGAGTAATATACAAAACTCCGAAAAACAAACTTCCATAATACACTCAGAAAAAGAAAAGGTATATTATTACACCACCTGTCCCATGTAAGGCACCCCAAAACTTCAGTTCGACGTTCAGTTCACTGACGTCAAACCGACGGTACCAACTTTCACGAGCGGCTTAATAGCCGAATGGTACAACTTATTAAAATAGCTAATGCACGTTTCACTGACTACAAAACAAACAAAAAATTATAATCGTTTTTTTTTGTTTTTACTGCAAAGCCTGTTTTTTTTTTCTTCGTAGTTTTTGATACGTACTTTAGCTGTTCAATAAGTTATATCGCACCGTTATCAACCTCCCTCGTAAAAGTTGGGGCTCTCTGTTCAACGTCAGTGCGCTCTACATAGAACTGAAATTTTGGGGTGCATTATATGGGACAAAAAAAAAAGATAAAACACTTCTTTTTTATATATATATGGTATATAAGTCACTGTCGTATTTTTCGAGTAGCACGCGCAACGGCTTATGTTTTTGTTTTTTTCTTCGTGATTAGCAGCGGTGTAATTTATATTCTAACTTAAACCAACCAAAAGGAATATACTGGAGTGTATGCTAGTTTCCAGACATTCTCGAAACGATACAAAATGAAACGCCCGTTAAATTCCGTGAAAGACACTCCATCACGAACTTCGTAAGTGTGCACGTTAAGGAGTTTTTGGTAGATCCTTCCCATGACTCCGACAACGATACCCGATATCGACCGACGCCCTTGTACGCGCATCGTGTCGTTATCGAGGGTACCGAACAATACAGTAAAATTCTCCACCATTTCAACGCGGCCGTCGCCACCTTGAGCGCAGAAATTTCCTGTACGAGCATTGTTTAGCTCTTGTCACATCAGTGGAAGGTGCTCACACGTTTTAAGTGTACGGGAATTCATCGCTGCCTCGCCCATATTTTTACTAAGGCTAAAATGTTTTAGTTAGTTTCATGACACATACAAGATACGTAAATTTGGGGTTGGCAAATGTCGGCCCAAATTAACAAACAAAAAAAAAACGAAAACGTATAATTTTATATATATATATATGAGAGAGAGAAGAGAGAAAAAATGTTTTGCGTCACTATGCCGAGATGTCACGCGGCTACTTTTGCTCCAGATTAAAAAGTGAACGCAAAATGTTTTGCGCTAGTGCTCGCAAAAAAAAAAAAATCCATATATATATATATATATATATATATATATATATATATATATATATATATATATATATATATATATATATATATATGCGCCCGTATTTCGCAGCTCTGCTCTATAACGGGCATTCTTCGAAGCGCTAGGCGTATACGTCGCGGAATGTTTTTGTTTGGCCCAGCCGCTGTAAACCGACGCAAGAAAGCAAGGCCTGAACGCCTGTGACCGCAGTGTAGCTGTTTCGCATGACTTCAGCACTGCACCGCATTCCAAAGAGTCCACATCCTCTATATGCAGCGAAAGAAAGAGAGAAAACAATATACATATAACAAAAGCTATACAACGCGGAAACAATTTAACGCCAAGCTTTTTGGAGCCTTTCTGGGCTTTTCGCTGACTGCTATTCGTTCGTTGGGCCTACTCGCCCACCGAGGCGCTGGCTGACGTCAATTGCTTACATCCTGCCCGCTGAGTGGGGAATTTCCACAGCGATATTTGGAAATGGCAAGCTTCCTTGGTAGCCTAAATTCAAAACCGACCCTACACACCGTGTAAACGAAAAAACAAAAAAAAAGTTTAATAATTACGTTTTTGACAAAGGTCGAAAGTCTTCAAATCTTTGTTTCGGGGTTTATACGGGGTCCCTCTATAGTCACAGCTAAGGAGATAGCTTGTTGGTCATTTATCAATCAAAACCTCAACACAAGATCCCCCTCCAACTAGCCTTTAGAATTTTAGATAGTCGTTTCGAACATCGAACAACTGTTAGTTAAAGTCTCTAAGACGCCCCCAGTAGGTTTCCTAGCGGACGTAAACTCCTGACCTGGGGCGAGTTGCCATACACACAGCTGCAACTGTAAAAACCAGTGGCACAAACCCCTCCCCCAAGCTAAAATCAGTTCCGCGGTCGTTTACACCACGCAATTTACTGATATAATTATAGTTTACGATAAAAATAAATAATCAACCTACCCAGATTTTCTCTCACTCGATCAACCAACTCAAGGTAGCACTCCATTCCATCGGCAACATTCCGTTCCTTTTACATTCCTTGCACACAAATATAGATTGGAACTTTATGCGACCGATTGCCGTCTTCGGGGATAGTAAGCCTGCTAAACACGCAATCAATAATCATTAGTTTCGTGTACTGTGAGCGCTAAGCGAAAGTAATTTATGTATATTACCCATGTTCTCGTTGCTTTAACCGTCTGCAATACACCCCCGGACATCGAAGTCACTATACGTGCGATCAAAAACAGCGTCACCCGAGATTCAACAACCATATATATGTTTGCAAAATATCATTCGCTATATTTATCCCTTTGTCCCTCCTTTCGAGCTGGAATATTTTTCGTGTTCTATAATATTATTTTTCCCCGCTTAAAGGATCGATCTTTAACGCTCTCTCAACCATATCGGTGGTCACAAGGATAGTTCCAACCAAAACCCATACATCACATACGCGTCGACAGCCTCGATTTACGAAAGTGAAGGGAAACGTAAAAAGATGCGCCACCCGCCGCGCGCGCATACTAGTCGCTCGGCTTCACTGCCAACGCACCACCCGTGCCGTGAAACCACCTTTACAGGGGGAGATGCAGCCGGCTCTGTTTCAATTAAAACTTTGCGCAAGCGCTCTAATCCCTTCGTGACAAACGTCCGCTTGTCTTTTAAGCTGTTTCCTGACCTTTCGGGGGTTTTTTTTTTTTCGATACTTCATTTTTCAGATTAAGGTTTCGCCAGTTCGCTCGCTTCTGAAGTATTCTTCGCAGTGCATTGTCTTTGGATGCAATGTTCACTCGGTGCGGACAATGATTATTACCGTTACGCAATTTTTACCGAAGAAAAAACGGCTAGAATCACACAGAGCATTGGAGAACACTCACATGAATTCAGGCCAGTAGATCCATCCAATGAATGAATTACGAAATCGCCAAAGCGAGCAAAGACGCCGTTACAAAAGAGCCTATTTTACGTCGCAGCGCCAATCTTCAGAAAAGGGGGAGGAGGAGGGGGGGGGGGGGCACGCGGCCGAAAGAGATCCGACCGCGAGCGGCCGTGACCAAACTGTCCAACCGTGCAACTACGAAAAAAAAAAAAAAGACGCGCGCATTTGCACGGTAGCTAGAGCTCATATTTCCTCAAGGACAATTTCATCCCGGCGAATATTATATAAGCGCTCTCTCCGCGGGGAAAAAAAGATAACGACGGCAGAAACTAGTAAACAGACATACCGTCCGACGTGCATGAACGTACGAGCGGAGGTGCGCGCCCGAGAGAGGTTGTACGCGCGTGCGTGAGCTCGCGTTGAAAAAATAACAGAGAACATCCAATCGATTCGCGAGTGTGACAAACAAATGTCGCAGCCCGCCGTCGAGAAACGCTAATGGCTCCTGCCACTCACACCAGTCGGAACGCCTTCGTTAGATCCCCAACGAACGAACGCTGCATGCAAACTGCGTTCGGCATCGATTTCAACCTGAACGCGCGTGTTTCGGGGCTAACGCTGCTTCTTCGTCATTTTATTCGCGTGTATTTTTCCATCGGGTTGGTGGCTAGACCGGCCGAATCGGCGAATCGTCTCTCGGTCCCGCTGGTACCCAAAGGAGCGACGGAAGCAAGCAACCCGGAGCGCGTAGCACAGCGGGAGCACCAAATGAATCCTCGCACCGGCAAGCAGCGATCCGTCATGATGGCGGACCCAGGGCCAAGGCTGTCCAAGGCAGCGCTGTTGCCAGGCGACGGCGCGCACGCACACGCAGGAGCCGAGAGGAGGGAGCGGAAAAGCGCAGGAAAGAGGAGCACTACTGCGCATGCGTCACCCAGTCGCGAGATGCGCCGCCTGCATTTCAAGTTCAAGGTCGGCGCGCAAACAAATTTCTCCCTCCTCCGCGGACCTCCAACGCCGCTGACGTCAATGGAGGCAAAGAGAAGAGAGGCCGCCCGCTCTTCGCGGAGGAGAAGGCTGCATTGATGACGGCGCTAGCGAATGGACATCAAAAAGACGACAAATGTCGGCCGCCGTCGACCGAGGCTTGCCGGAGAAGAAGAAGAAACCCGCCGCCTGAAAACAACACTCGCCGTCCACCCACCGAGCAAGAAGGCGGCGAAAAGAAGATGGAAGCAGAAAAGACAGCGGGGCTTCCGTTGCACAACTGCGGGATTCTAACCGCTGATCACCGCTCATCCACCTTGGGAAGGGGGGCCGCCGACGTTGTTTGTTGATGTTGGCGCCCCACCTCCCACCCACCGCTTCGTCAATCCTTTTATTGCCCAGCTCTTTTTCGTGTCATTTTTTTTTTGTTCAAACCTTCTTTGAATGAATAAACGAGCTTTCCAGATCCAGCCGCGTGAACGCATGCACAAGCTGTTCGAAACCGGTGGAAGTTATTAACCCCTTTATTATAGGGACCAACCCGGCAGAAGTTTACGAAGATCAGATAGACTCCACAGTCCACAAGCGCAACAAATCCAAACACGAGTGGCAAAAAAAAAAAAAATACATAAACGAAAAACAAAATGGGAACGCGCGGTGGTACACGCACATACGATCGAACCAATCTATGCAAACGTGAGTTTGGCGTCGCCAGGGTATTATCTGCAGCTGTTGTTATGGGCATACTTGCACGCATGTATCAACAAAAATACCAGCTCTATAACAAACAAAAAAGGCTAATTTTACACCACACGTACTTTAACGGGTGATTAAATTTATACAAATTTGTAGTCTAACGCCTGTCTGCCTTTTAAATGGTGTCATGTGGAGACGGGGCCATTTAACGAGTGGCGGAGTGGCGCGCGTGAACGTATAACTCAATTTTGAGCGTGAGTAGGTGCGTCGCCCCAGAAGGAACGAATGGAGCCGCGTGTTTCCGAAGCTAGCCTCCCCCGCGAGAGAATAGGCCAAGAAAGGAGGGATTTTTCCGACGAGCGGCCAGCTGCGTGCCGTCCTTGGCCGTGACACAGCAGAGGTAGTCCAGCGGCAGACGGAGAGGCGCCAGCGCAGCGAGGAACGGACGCCCTCTTTTTTTTCAAGATGGCCGCCCCTGGTTGGCACGAAGCCCGGGCCTGAGCCGAGCGGGGAGCCAAGCCCAGCAGCCAACAGGACGCGCTGTTTACATCACACGGCCGGGTGCCGCAATATCGCCCCACTCCGCTTCGGACAGCGCGAGCGCCAACAAACAATCGCCCGCTCCTCGAAACGATTCGAAAAAATCAAACAAAGAAACGTTCGGAGTTACGTGCGAGGAACAGTGAGAGTCTCAACTGTACACGGACTACAGAGAGGAAATTGGTACGCCTAGACTTGGTAGGAAATTAAAGGGCAGCGATAGAATTACTTCCACGGAAAAGCCGCGTTGTACCTCGTCCTATCTGGCACGAATTCATGGTAAAAATGATGTTGAAACGTACAATATTTTTCGTGTTTTTTCCCAGCGGCTATTTACGCCAACGATGCGACAACGGTGTACTGGAACCAGACATGCTCTCAAAATTCGCGCAGAATGTAAAAACTTAAAAAGAAAGCAGAAACCGAATCACGGAAAACCAAAAGGTAACGCGAGCGGAAAAAATATGAAATGGGAAAAGAGGTGTAACTAATGACGAAAGGAAGAGAGAGGGAGGGATGCGCGCGCAGGCAGGCAGGGCAGCCAGCGGTATGAATGAGCGAACGAACTTGACCTTGAAAAGAGCGCGACCGATTTGATGGTGCGCTTGCCGCTCGCTGGGCCGCGGCGACCGTCAGAAGGACATCCAGGAAAGGAAAGTCCGCCCAAGGTACTAGCGTCGAACTGACATTTGCCCAGGGAAATTGCCGACGGAGGCGAAAAACAAAAAGGAAAGAGCGGCTCTGGGAGGTGACGGAACAGCTGTTGCTAGTCGTGAACGCAAACTCCCAACGCAAGGTGTCCGTGCGCGCAGGATACAACACGTAACCGCGACAGCTTGACGAGTCTTGCACACTATGACGTCTGCGTCGACCTGCCTGTCTAAATTAGCGAGTCGGAGAATTGCCACCTTATTTTTTTATTTTTTTGGGGGCGGTATCGGCAGTCTGCCAGCTTGACGACTCCATAGAGGGCTTTAAAAACATTACCGGAAATATACAATAAAAAAATTCCGACTGCTGCGGGGGTAAACAAAAAAAATATATATATATAATAAGACTAAGCGTGCTACAAATATTTACCCACAGGAAAACGCATTCGCGTCGCGTGATCCAAACAAAAACAAACCCGGCCTGAGAGGAGAAAAATGATAGACACCCGTACCGTGTCCCAATACTGCACCGATCACTTGTGAGGACTTTATCGGATATGATAACGCTCGAGCGATGCGCTTTCTCCACTGCAATCTACGGCGGAAAAGCAACGAGCGGGACAGATCGAAGGGCACCCTTCGAGAAATCGGGAAATTCGATACAATAACAAAACGCCGCACCTGTACGCCAGAAGACTGGTCGCGTTGTCACGACCGTGTGTGCGCGCCTGCCACTGCGCGCGCGGGGTCCTACGTGGCGAAGTTCACGAGCACTCACCTTCGCGAAGGTTCTGCCATGGCGGCCGGGTCCGGACGCTGCGACCGCGACCTCCGAGCGCGGACCCGGGCCCAAAGTAACTGCGTCATTTCTTCCAAGACTCGCCCAAGCGCCGACGGAGGGGAGAGAGCAGCCTTTTTCACACGAAGCTGAGAGCGACTGAGAACGCGCCGTATCATTGGGACCCGCTGGCTCCCTCCTCCTCCTCCTCCCGCGGCCGCCACCTCCTCCCCGCTCACCGCCTCGTGTGTCGTCACCGGGAAAACACTTTGCCGCCGCTTCGGCTCTCTCGAGCAGGCGCAGCAGTGGCGCTTACGTAACCCATTCCCTACCTCGCTATTTTCCTCCACTAGACTTTTGTGTGAGCCCCACCAAAGCACAACCCAGCCAGCACATGTTTTTCCTATCTCTCTCGCTAACAATCCAATCCAAACATCATAAAAAAAAAAAAAGATCCTTAGTTTTATGTTTATGTTACAGTTCTTCCCATGTTCTGTCGTTTTGTTATACCCGAGCTCATGTTTCGGCCCCGAAAAGATGGCGAGCTTGGCGGAAAACGCCGCTCGCGGAAACAGCGAGGGTACCAGCTGATGCCGACGCTCGTTGACAAACAAGTGGCTGCGCTCACTGCGGAGGAGCCAGCGCGCAGGCGCGCGACTGCCTGCCGCTCACGCGACCGAGGGAAGGGTATGCGTGGAACCTGAGATCCCGGGCAGTAGCAGCAGCAGGCAGAGATAAAACAGGATAAAATACAAGGCGTGATTCTCTGACACGCAGCTGAGGTGTTGATGATGTCGTTCACAGTAACGCGGATTAAAGCCCATGCATCACGTGCTTCCACGGGCGCGTGCAACTTCCAGCCTAGCAACAACGACCAGCTGAGATTGTGCCAGTTCTCCCAAATCAGGTTCTTCTTAAGTAATATCTCGATTATTAATAAGCGTGTATGATAAGCATTTGGATGTCAACACAACGATCGCAACACGGATATGACGTTCTTTCGCGCACCGGTAGTACGTCAGAAGCTTGGTGGCAGGTATCGGCAAGCATAAACGAGACTGACACATGAACCAATGACAAGCGCGTGACTTTCAATGCGAGTATTTAAGTGTTTTGCGAAAGGTTAGTAACGAATCGGCTAAGTTTTCATTCATTTGCCGGCGTGCGTGCCACATGGCCGTAGCTCGCGAAGTACTGGCGTGACACCGAAAAGCCCCTATATCGAGTTGTGGGGCTTCGCTGCCAACAACTATTTGGTGTGAAGTGGCAAACTTACCTCGGTCGAATTTCTTTCCTTCGGGATCAATATCTTTTACATCGAAAATGTCTTCAAATAAAACACCCGCCATTTTGGATACTGTCACGCCCCAAGTGGCAGATCGAGCATGTTGTTCGCAGCGTTCGCAGCGATTTAACAAAACAAGAAATGTTATTGATTTTCTTTCGTGTTATCTTAAAGCTATCTTTCTTTTCAATTTACAAAAGTTTTATTTTTTTAGGTAAGCTTCACGTTTTGTTTTGTACGGTCCGGAAACGGAAGCCAAGTTCAGTCGCAGCAAGATCAAAAAGCCATCGAGATTTTTTTGCGACGATGCTTTCAGGGCGTTATCGAAGATAGAGGGTAAATGGTGTTCTATCGCATAGTGTGCCGCTGCAGCGTCTCCACACCTTAGGAGCTGCGTCTGCCAAGCCTCGAGACGATGTGACAGAACCGAATGGCTGACCCCCCGCCACGCAGAAATGTCGGCAGCCGGCCGCACAGGCAGCACCTCTCGCCCATGCAAGTGCTCTTGCAAATGGGCTTTCCAAAGCACAGGGCGTAAGTTGAGCATGATTTTATCGCACCCGTCCTCGGGCATCGCTGATGCGTGCAGTTGTGGCGCCGATCGAACTCCAGAGCGCTAATGGGCCATCGTGATGCGAGTGGGACCTAAGCTTTTGCTGGCAAAGCATCGGCGTAGGTTTCGTACAATAAAAGATCTACGGCAGAAGGCGACTCAATTGGCTTTTCATGACCCCGAAATATGCGGGAAAATTGCTATTATCGCTTATAAAATACTACACGGGTGTCCGGTGGCCGGCAGTGCCGGCACCGTAACACTCGTTTGTCTGTGAGCGCTCTCGCCGTCACAGCTTAGCATGTATACCTTCCTTTTCTCTCTTTTTCTTTTTTCTTTTTCGTTTACTACATTTTATTTACTTCATTTACCTTCGATCGTGTCTCGGACAGGCTTACTTTATTTAGACGTTCCTTTTCTTTTTTAACGAGCCTCATCTCGTGTTTGTCCTTTTCATTGCAGGGAGAAAGCTTTAGCTGCAACAGGAGACAGAGGTGTGCAACTCGCCGCAGATTGGTAAGGGGATTTCCACGTGCATTAGCACAGAGCACAGATTCAACGGTTGTGTCTTTTGAGAGTCAAACTAAGTCAGGTTGCTTGTTCCACGTTAAGTTTGAGCTTGGAGCGTTGCTAAGGTGAATTTACGAGTTTTATTTGAAAGAACAGGGCGCACATCACTCTTGTCCCAAGAGCAACGCATAGAGGGATTCTGCACGGCAGAGTAGCTTCATCACACCACAGAGTAATGCTACAGACAGCACAGCGAGCAAACAGGGTAGGCACAGTGGTTGCAACAGTCACGGGTGGTTGGGGCACGTGTGATACCAACATTGCAGAAGCTCGCTTCCTTCAGTGAGCTGATGCCGAGCATGTAGGCACGACGTTCAGCCGCTCGTCGTGTATGGCCGTGATGAGTATGGCTTGTAGAACTGTTGCAGTTGCCTGTGAAGTGAGGTGGAACCCGCAGACCTTCCTGACGAGCTTCGCTGCCGTGCTCTGCCGGAGACTGTACTCGATTCAATATGAACATTGTTCCGACTATTTCTTCGATGGGAGACGCTTAGCTGTGGCTTTGCTGATTTTTAAAAATTTCGGGAGATAGCTCACTTCTAGGGATTTGCAGGGCCCTGGCCAATGGTGACCTCGGCAGAAATGGTTTGTTACTTAGCCAGGACAGGAGATAAGCGAACATTGCTGACTGGGAAGGACAGTCGTCTTTGATTCGTCGCCGCTCCCTGCAGTCGCAAGTTTCGCAGGTCACGGAATCTAGAACTAGCATTTTTTCAACTTTCTTTGATCGCACACCGAAAGTTAGCCTTCTCCATATTTTCACCCGATATGCTTTCGCTTTTAGGTGGGCCACCTTTCAGGATATGACGGTAGAAATATTCCTGGCCCCTTTCACCGCTCTGTATAATCGGCAAACACCTCTACCATATCAACATAAAACATTGTTTTTGGGATATCCAATTCAGCGGAGGTCGCAAGCTGGAGAATGTGCTTCTCATCGATCGAGTTTGAGCCTTGGTCGAACGCTGATGCAGCGTTTATTTTCAATCTGTGTCCCGCGTTGGCCTTCTTTAAGTGACACAGAAAGTTCAGCACTACAGCTTTGTTGCCCAGAAAGTGTGGAGTGGAGGAGCTGACGTCTCATGAAGAAACTTGTGCCGCGAGCACCTAGGTGGACATTTTACGGTGGTCTAATGAACCGTGGGCAGGTTAAGAGTACACTCACACTTTTATGCTTAGCTCACTTTTAAAGGTTATCTCCGGTCAATAATTTTTAATTTGGTAATACGACTGTTTTCAGCTAAAGCAGTGTGTCTGAATTATAAGGTATAATTTTTTTTCAATATTGTGTGTAGTTTTATAAGTATCATGGCTTAAAGTTTGGTTCGGGGGCATCTACGGCAAAACCGAAACTATTTGCTAAAGGGATGGCAACACTGATATCAGCCATACGGTTGTGACATAATGTCACAAGGGTGCTGCGCCAGTGTTCCCTGTCGGCTTTTTAAAATTAGTTTTACTGGAGTATGCGGCTTCACTTTGACGTAATATTTCAGCTGTGATCATATTTCCGGCCACTAAAGCGATACCAGTCATTTATTTTGCTTTCGTTTTTGACCGAGGTTGCCCTTTAAGCATAGCCTGCATTATGACTAGCTTACCAGCAGACAGCATTGTTTCTTTCTTTCAGTGTTAATGCTTGTCGCCCGTGCATTTCCCGTAGGTTGCTAGCGCACGTCAATGACCCCACTTTGGATGACAGCACTCCCAGGGAATACATCCTTTACCTCTGTCCCGTCGGACCTCTTCTAGAACAGCTACAGAAATTCTTCCTCCAGTCGATGCTCCAGTGCGGGCGGAACGGGGCCCACAATTACCTCCCTCACATCACCCTCTGCTCCTTCTTTCAGGTAGAGTATTGAACATTATTGATGGTGCTGTTGCTTAAAAGGGCCCTGCAATCCTATTTAAGCGTCTAGCTTTTTTTCTCGGTTTCCACATCTCTTGTGGTTCGGGCAACCCAGCGGGCACGGAGAGAGTAACTAAATATCAGCGCGTCATATTTTAACCGGATGATGCGGAAACCTTCTCCTCCTATGGGAGCGCCCTGTGGTGCCGAACGCGCCCTTGTAGGAGGAGGAGGTTTCCGGTCAGTTTCTGCCTTGCAACTAGTCAGAGCCGCTGAAAGATTTTTTTTTTTGTCGAAATACAAAATATAAGTGGCACAAACCGTTTCAGTTATGAAAGTAGCTTTTGTTCAGTATTTTAGATTGGAAAAGAAACAAATGCAGTTTAGAAAGTGTGGAAACAAGAAATGACCCGTCGACATACCCGTCACCAAGCGGTGGAAAAGGCAGCGCATACTAGAAAAGGGTAGTGGGATCAGGCGCCGACACGCTCCACACATTGCTGTGAAGCGGCGAGTGTAGAAAGGTCTCAGATGTATGCGGCGGCGCTGCAGTCGTATGGGCTGGAGGATCCGACCGGTTCCTAGCGTTCCGAAGGCCTTCAGCGTGCAGGTTTGGCTTGCGGTTTAGCGTTTTGGCAGCATGAGGTGGCTGCCGTTCTTAGCTGATCTTTACCCTGTGTTTGCTGTTGTTTGTGGGCAATGAAGTGTCATGCCGAATCAGTATTTAGTCGCGCAGCAAATGCAATGCGAGCCGCCCTGGCCGCCTGCTTCATACAACTAATCCAGCACTTGGTATGGGCGTAATGCTCGCTCACAGTTTTCTTACCCTCCCGGGTTGAATCAATAAACAAACAAAGTGGCGCCCTCTCGAGCCGTCGACACTGAGTGCGGCAGCCGTGAGCGCTCGCTGAGCTCACTACCCCTCCTCTAGTTCACGGCCACCCAAGCTGGGCGAGGGACGTCATGAAGGGGGCTTTTTTTTGCTTGTTTTTGTAATTTTAATTTACCTACAACTTTTAAAATAAAGCGAAATTCGAGAAAAAATAAAGTTTCACTAAGGTCCCTTTCCTCACTGTAAGCTAAGCTGTTCGTAACGACTTAACTGTGGGACGAGGATGGACAACAATTGGACAGCTACAACACAGATGGTGTCGTGTAAAAACCTTTATTTTTTTCTCCACCCTCGTTTTGGTGCTAAGTTCTTACAATGTATTACTGGCTAGCCTGTGGCATGTTTGGTCTTTCTAGCTGCTTGCACCTTAAAGTTGGCATTCGTTTACAGCGGAGCTGTTAAGGGCTTAAGGGCTGGTTTCCCCAGTATCGTGTCCACGGACAAGCGATGTATCGACACAAAACTCTAGACAGCTACCGCCATCTATGAGCGACGGTGACAACCAGACAACCGGTTTGCCGGTTGTCTGGTTTCAGTTGTCGCTCATAGATGGCGGCAACCTTTCCAGCCTTTCCATTCTGGTTTTTCACCAGAGTGGAAAAGCTGAATTTCTCTAGGCGTCGTCCTTAAGGTCGTCCTAGACGTCGTCCTAGAAGTCATCCTTGAGGTCGTCCTAGACGCCGTCCTTGAGGACGTCCTAAAAGTCGTCCTTGAGGTTGTCCTAGAAGTCGTCCTAGACGTCGTCCTTGAGGTCGTCCTAGACGTCGTCCCTGAGGTTGTCCTAGAAGTCGTCCTGGAGGTCGTCCTAGACGTTGTCCTCTAGGTGGCGCCCTTGAGGTCGTCCAAGAAGTCATTTTAGGTCGTCCTCTAGGCATCGTCCTAGACGACGTAAAGATAACAGCTTCGCTGGTCCTCCATCTTCACGTGAAGTGGAAGGGCTCTACATTTTTTTCTTTTTTGTTGCAATACATGTGTTACTTGCAGGTCCTGCTTCTAGAGTTCTGGGCAACAAATATGGTTTTACAGTATAACTTTTGTCGATTATATCATAAAAGCACATTTTATCACCTGCGCAGGGACTGTTGAAAAAGGCACTTGATTATGAAGTGCTGCTTCACTTTCAGGTTTCTGAAATAAACTCTTTATCAAGATTGCAAGGCTGAAGGGACCTTGGAGAAATTACTTCGGAGACACACTCATTCCTTTATGCGTGCAATGAGTCTTAACTGTATGAAATTAGTTGGGTACAAGGAGCATGTTATAGCTAATTAATATACATTTCCTTAGCAAGAAGGAGAATGGAGCAAAAAATTGTGGGACCAAGCATTTGGGTGAATATTAGTCCTGGAATTAAATGATACTCTCTTGGTGACCTCTGCTACCCTTTTATGGGAAAAATAATCACAACTGTGAATAAGGCACGGGTATCCAGTGGCAGAAATTCAAAGCGGGGAAAGGATGGGGTTTTGCGCTTATTTAACTCACCTGCCAGAACTATTGCAGCCACGCATCTGAAGCATGAAACAAAGAAACGAGGACAAGAGGCATGGACTTCGTCACAAGCATTTACTTTTTGCAAAAAAAAGTCTTGAGCAGAGCAGTGGAATAATATTTATAGTTATTTCTAACTGAAACATACCTAGCTAACTCACACTTCACAGTCGAAGCGTTCCGTGATCGTACGCAGGCCCCGGACGACGGAATTGCTCACTTGACCCGAGCGTTACAGCATGTGGTGGACAAACTGAAAGGAGAACTTCCAGACCACATTAAATTGGAGCACTACACGTCCCAGACCTTCCTGGGGCTCTTCGTCGCAGAAGAACACAACGACGTCCTCAAGAAACTAGCGGTCCAGTTTATGAGGGAAGTTTCCGAGTTCAGTAAGTGTGCTGCTTTTTTGTTCCTATCTACATGGCTTACACGGCTCAGTCAGGTGGTGGTGGGAGACATTCGGGTTGTTGGTCGCCCATCTTTGAGGTGTTGGGATCCAGTGGACTTTGGGTTTGTGCCATTATTTTCAGGTTTGGATATAAAATGTCTAGGTACAGCCAGCCTCCAGAGAGACACTCTAAAGGAATGTGGAATTTCCTTTCATCTCTGGAATTTTAACATAGTTGCTACGTCATTCAGACTTTAATTGTGACACCACTTCATGTAGGACATCTTTGCAATAGACCGATCTCACCGGCAAGTCTCGCTATGCCGCCTCTGCCACGATGCATTGTGGCACCTTTAGCATCTGCACAGTAGGGCTGGTGCGGTCGCAGGCGGAGATGCGGTAAAGATTTGGCCGACGGACAGCCTCGCACGGATGGCGTTAGCGGTGTTGTTCCATCGAATTGTTTTTCTTTTGCTCCGCCGTTAAGGCAGGTTTCACGTATTGCGTTCCTGGCTGCAGCAACAACAGCACCAGACATGAGGGGGCCGGATGTCATAGCTTTCCGAAAGACAGGCAGTTGAGAGAAAAAAGAATGGATCGCCAGAGTTTACCCAGCAGGCAGTTTGGGACAGTGAATGAGTCTGCTTGTTCGAGAAAGCTAGGTAAGCGATGTTGGGTGTGCGAAAACAAACTCTCACAGATTCTGATTGCCCTGTTGTTGAGAATGGATTAGGACGAAACTGAGAGAACCTGCGGGGTGACCCTTGAGTTGGTGGTGCCATACAGTCGTGCTTGCCTCAGATCGTGTTTGCATCCCGATAACGCGTGGAATCTCGTGTTCAGCACCGATTCGTTGAACACACGGCCTGTCTTTATCAATATTTTTCTGCGTCATTGTTTCGTATGTTTACAGTTCTTCGGAGTTTGTGCCCACGACTGGTCACACAAAGCGAAATTATTGAGCTTTTTTTTTATAGCCTTTGCTCGCTCACCAAGTATACGTCGTATAGATGCCTTGTACACCTAAGGGCAAGTCTGGCGAGCTGGTACCACTAAATTTCTTAAAACCTGAGTCAAAGGTAGAAGCATAGAACAGAAACGCGACATAATTTAATGTTGATGAAGCTCATTACAACGTGCAAGCTAATGCCTCCTTTACAGATATACCCCAGAAATTTCTGCCAGACTAAAAAGCCAAATTATGAACAATAGAAAGCAATCTGCGCAACGTGCGATGCACCACAAAGCAGGAACGGCGTGATATGAATGTCCCCAAGGGGAAATGTTGCTCAGCACGTTTGTTAGCAAACCATCCGGGTATTTACGTTTCAAGAGCTCACACTAAATGCTAGCCCCATCTTTAACAAACAGTCTGGTGGGGCTTTCTAGTTACATCGACAAATGTCTGGCACAAAGGATTGTGCAAGATTGATTGTCTCTTCCTGTGGCGTGTTTATGATTGAAACAACATGCACATGCAAATCAAACCTGCCACTAACATGTGTGCCCCTGAACAGCATCACGACCTCAAAAAGGGCTTAATTAACCCATGATTTGTTGCTCAAGAGGGATTCAGTGAACCAATAGTGATATTTTACAGTATTCCCTCCTAAACGCTACAAATGAACTTTGCGGTAAAAGCATGAAACAAGCCGGTGCCCCTTTGCGTGGGTCGCGTGTGCACATAACAGGTACTGAAAAAATCAGCAGAACCCATCCTTTGGGAATGATTATCTACGTTAATGCGAATAGCATCAAACGGTGCGGAGTTATGTGCGTTCGTCAGGTGGCCGGCACACTCTAGATACGCCAGCCCACTCTTGAGGCGATTCTAAATTTGTTGACACTTTCACAGCCCTGCGCACGATCTCCGCAGCCCAGCACGTGCGTTTGTGTCACTTAGGAAGGCGAGCAAAGCACGCGCCATACGCACAAACACTCAAAATGGTACCGACCAGACTTTCTGGCGTCTCAGCTAGTCTCAACCAACGGGAGAGGGTGAGCACGGCCGCTAGCTCACCCTCTCCCGCGCTCGGGAGAGGGTGATGTAGCGGCCGTGCTCAGCCTCACGAGAGCGGAATGAGCCCTCGTGCATGGAACGCGCGCACACCGGTAGCTGTGACAGCGCTGTAAAGCGCGTCCTATGGTAAAGATATAAACAACCGATTAGAGTGCGTTGAATGACTGCCTTCATAGCTCTGTGGTTAGCGCGTCTGCCTGCTGATCAAAGGGTCAACGGTTCGAATCCCAGCCGGCGCCGGTCTTTTTTATTTATTTATCGACCCGCGGCGTAAGAGGTTAGATAGCCAGATAGATACATAGATAGACGAAAAGTGCGTGAAGTATCCAAAGAATGCTATTCGCATTAAAAAAGCTGGACAGCATACTCATACTTCCTTAGAGTGAAAAAAGTGGAACACTTCTGCTTGTTCTGGCGGTGTCGTACGTTAATGGGGGAACAAGGCAATGGCAGCAGCTGGGCTTTGGACCTGCATGTGCGCACAGCCTCCGCACTCTCACCGCGTCCGTCGCGTTCATGGACTAAAGCTATGGCGGCACCTGAGGTGGCTTGCTCAAGTTGGCCATGCGCCGAATGGTTGGTAAGATTGGTCTATCAGACGAAAATGCTCGAGCCGGCAACGTCAGAAGCTGTCGGTGATTTTGGCTAGTCCCGATAAATTTCTCTCGGGACTGCAATTAAATTGTAAATATAATCTAGGTTTATTTTATGTCCATGCAAACAGTAGTTTAAATTGGTGCTGCAGAATGGACCGATTAAAGGGTTGGCCAGTTTCTCGGAAGCGAGAGCAGTGCCTGGTGGCCGTTGATTAATTCAAGAAACATGTCTGAAATCTAGAATCTCGTACCTTTGCCTCGTGAGATGCATTTCTTTGAATGCGAACAACCGAAGTTTAAGGTGTGGCCACATCTTGAGTTGGCTCTGGGCTGCCGGCAAGAGCTTGATGTTGAACGTAACAGCAACCACCAAAACCGAATTCACCCTCCTAATGACTTACAATTATCCCCTTAACTTTCAGTATGACTGTTTGTGCACCTTTCTTTCAGCCGACGTGACCAGTTGCATGCCACTTCGTAAGGAAGGGGTTGTCACCTTAGCACTACTAACCACTCCTTGTCTTTCTCTCTTTTTAGTTGTGTCAGAAATCGGTGCTTTGGATGTTTTGGGGACATGCTTTCCGTGGTGTTCAGCCACATACCCTTCTCTTAGCAAGACTGCTTCACGAAGCAGGCGTAAGCTGGCCCCTTGGCTTCATTTCACTCTTTTCTAAACTCCCTCCCTCTCTCGTAAATTCCGTGAATCCAATGTTCCTGTATCAATCGCTCCCTGCTTGAAGACTAACAATGCTGCATGTACTGTTTGATTGACTGAAATGCACACATATATTGGCATGCAGTTTAACCTGCCAGGTGTTCATAATAAAAGTTAATATAGTGTTTTTCCTTCCACATAAATTATCTGTGTGTTGTCCTATATGTAGCACTTGCAGGTGTGATTATAAAATGCTAAAGTTTGAGTACTTTATGTCACAATTGGCAGGCGAAAGCCAAAATTTTTGTATGGCAGGCTTGTGTCCTTCAGAGTCACAGGGCAGGTATGAGACAAAAGGTTAGAGGGCTGGGTGTTACCTCTACCACTGTAGATTTAACATCAACAAAACATTTCCAAAAGTTGCTTCTAACGTAACACTGCCGCCGATGTCCCGTCCAGGCCGAGGTTGAACTTTTATACTTATATAATTTCTTTATGAGTTATGTCCCAAAAGTAATAAAAATTAATTTACTGTGGTCGAAAACACAATATTCTGCAGATGTTGCGTCATCCACGACACAGGGGCAAGGACGAAGAGAAGAACTTGCACAGTTTCACTTGGTGTGCGGCGGAGTGCGTACAGTGAAACCCGTTTAGAACGAACCCACGTACAGCGAATTATTGTCAATATCGAACTCGTGGAAAATTTAAATAAAAATGCATGTAGAAAGCACTTTTTATAACGAACAACATATTGGCTATATCGAACTTTTTCCCTCCGGGAAGGCTTCCAAAAAAGTGCAAACAATCGTCGTCTAGCCTGTCCCCCCCCCCCAACCCCCCAGAAAAAAAAAAAGTAGGAAAGATAGAAAATTCCAAAAGCTCAAGTTGCAAACAAAATTGAGCAAAGAGAAGCGATTCAGAAGGGAGAACGCTAAAAATTACACTCTACACGCACGCACAGAAAAAAAAAGCTTTTCATCCCATAACGGTTGCCCAAGAGGGGAAGCGATTCAGAAGGGGAGATAAGCAAAACAACAAACTCTGCTTACAACGAACGCATCGTGGAAGTTTGTTGTCAATGGTTTTTGCTATATCGAATTGCTTGCTATATCGAGTTGATCACAGCTTTTCCTGCTGTTTGTTTAAACGGGTTGGACTGTAGTTCTCCTCCGCACCAAGTGTGTCAATCAACTAAAGATGTGCAATCAAATTTTGAATGAAACTAAAGAAGAAACCATGAAAAATGCTAGACACGATTCACACTCCATATGAAGGTACCAGATTGTTTTTAACTCGCATATGTGGGTGGCATAATCCCAAGACGAAGTGCCAAAGTGCACAGTGGCACACAAAGAAGGCAAAAAGCCATACAAGAGCATGTCAGGGGTGGTATTCATATTGATTGTTTGTTCTTAATCATGGCAGACTGGTTTACAAGGAGCGTTTTTACCATCTGGAGGTACAGTCACTGAAAACATGTTTATTGTGAGGTGCTTGACCGGCTGCTTAAACGGGTTGTGCATGTCCGACTGGATGTTGCTGCATCTTGGATCCTGCACCGTGATAATGCATCCAGCCACAGCACACTAACAATATGGGAGTTTCTGGCAGAGAGAAACATCCTTGTCCTTCCCTCACCCATCCTACAACCATGGCTCCCTGCAATATCTTCGTATTTTCTAAAGGGAAAAGACTGTTAAAGGTTGGCCATCACAAAACTATCAACACTAAAAGGCTGCTACAGTTGTGCTGAGCACATTCACCGATGGAGACTCAGCACTGCTTCCAAGAATGGCAGAACCGCTGGGAATAGCTTGTGTTCCCAAAAAGCCTATGTTGAGAGAGATCCAACATAATAGTGAACTGTATATTTATATGGGCCCTAATAAATTCATCCTCATTACTTTTCGGATGCTCCTCTTATGTAATGTGAAGAGCACAAGTTTGTTTCTCTTGCATACACTTTACACGAGGCTCCCATGTTCAGCAAGGTCTAACTGAATATTGTCAAGATGTGAAAATTGTAACAAAATAAGTTGGCGGCCCAGTTGGTTGAACATGATAAAATATTAGCGCGAAAGAAAGGACAAGGGAGGACAGGACAGGACGTTTTAATGAAAACAAAAAAAAGGACGAAGATAAATTAATGGAAAAAAGAAAAGGATTTAGAAGGTGCTCCTTATTGTTCACTAGCGCAGGAATTCTGAGGCAGTTCCATGACAAAAGAACTAGAGAAATTTATGAAACCCTGGCCATCGCAGCGAGAAGCAAATCCTGCATAAGCACGCCATCCCTGAACTTGTCACTCAAGGAGCTACGATATCTCCTTATTTCCTAAACTTTGTTTTTAACTTTGTTTTTCTGCTCAACCTTTTGTTTTCAAATTAAAAAAAAAAAAATATTTTACCTTTATATTTTATTTATTGTTTAATTTTTTGTTGGCTTTTTATTTTATCAGTCCTCCTTCTAAATCCTTCTTCTTTTTCTTTTTTATATAAATTTATCTTCATCATTTTCTTTCATTATTTTTTCATTAAAATGTCAGTTGAAAGTAGCGCTTGTTCTGTCCTGACCTCCCTTGTCCTTTGTCTTTCACGCTAATATTTTATGATGTAAAAATTGTAGTTTGACTCATGATATGGAAAATGTTTTGTGTAGGCAAATGGTACTGTTGTGATCTTATTTGTACTTCAAGGTTTTCATCTCTGCGTGCTCATACTTCATTAATGTCAAGCATGCACTCTGAGAGACTTACTCTATCCTCTTCTTGCACAAGCTTCTTGTCTAATGTTGGAAAAGTTGGAACATACGCCAGAAGAAAACATTCTATTTATTAATATTTACAATAACTAAATGAAATCTTGCAGTTTATAGTGCTTGATCTCCTCTTTATAAATCTGGTGTTATATTTTATATAGCCTCTTTTTTATGTTTTGGATGCAATGCACATACAGAAAAAGAACATGTTCTTACTGACACATGGGGCATGGTAACTCACATGAAAGAGCCCAGTAAAATAAACTAATTCACTTTCTTTATACCACTGAGTGAAGTGAACAACAAAAATAATGCGTGCGAGACTTATTCTACTTTAAAATATTTAAAAATGCCAAAAGCGCCATTTTCAAAAGGCTTTAAACGTTTCTTAAATTTTTCATAAATATCAAAATTATACATTCTAACCAAACCTATACAGTTGCATTCTACTTATTAATGTAGATGCGAAATTTGGTTACTGGTAAGACAATATTAAGAACAAATATTCTTACGTGCAAACTGAAGATGCCCCAAAATTACATTAATAAGAGTAAGACGCATTCGAATATTACCATAGATGGGTAGTGATACTCTTTCGCGACAAGAAAAGGAATATTTTTCTAATAATTTTCAATGAGAAATTGAAGCTACAGAAGACTGCAATGGAGAGCAGACGGCTAAGCCTACTTGTCAATGTAAATGTGATGGCGGGCGACATCACAATTTAAGGAACCACGCACAGAAACACAGAAAGCATGCTCAAATTTATGCCATTTTAGGTTGCCGGGAGGTTTTCAAATTCATATTTGACTAATTCAGCAATCATAACTGACACTTAATATTTTTATACATTGAATAGGAAGTTTAAAAGATGGTAAGACACTATAATACACAAAATCACATTTTGCTACATATTGTTTTTCGACCCGCATCTTCCCATAAGGCAGCTTTACAAGATAAGGATATAAGATAAGGAAATTAGCTTGTTTGGCTTCAGGAAGGTTCAAAGGTTCTGTTAATTGGCCAGGTTTGATAGACCATGATTCTTTTGTCTCTACACTTACTTGTAGTAGTTTGCTGTCTATAAGATGGGAGTGACAGAGTGTTTATGCCCCTTCTACAGGCATTCAGGTGGAGCCATACCTGAAAGCTCTGCACATTACCCTTGCCTACCAGTTCCAGTTGGAACACTACTCCGTTTTAGAACAGCTGAGCCAAAGCATCGACACCAGTGCGTCAGCCTGTTGGGAACTCAGGCTCTACTCACGCGACACCAGGATCAAAGGCAGCGAGGTACTGGAGTTTTTTTTTTTGTCTTTGTTTTAGTACTAAGATGACAAATGCTCCCACTAGATTGTCTGGTTTAAAAAAAAAGATAGACACTGAGTTTTCTAAATTTGAGATTGGTACGATTCGGGTACGGGAAATGTGCTACGGGATCCTAGTTGAATAGTTTGAGACAAGTGTGTTTATGTCTTGTGTTGTTTTCTTCAGCCACTCCGCATATCAATAGTTCTGTACACCGTAACGGAAGGCACAGCCACAACTTTAGAATTGTGCTTTTCTTGCACGAGTGCTCGTGCAAAGTTGTCACTTTGCAGTGCTATTGTCTTGCATTCGCGATTCGGTTTCA
Organism: Ixodes ricinus; assembly: GCA_037355805.1. Lineage (NCBI taxonomy): Eukaryota > Metazoa > Arthropoda > Arachnida > Ixodida > Ixodidae > Ixodes > Ixodes ricinus. The sequence continues at coordinate 9,702 of JAZHYW010029002.1, read as the reverse complement.
CTGCGCTCAACTTGCGAGCTGAAACACAAGTTGTATTTTGCAGTTAGTTAATCAGCATTGCCTTCTTACAGTTTGTGGCTACCATTTTTCAAAGTCCCCTTTTGACTAAAATGTACCGCCATTAATTGCTGCTGCGAACGTACCCGACACTTTCATCGAGCCAGTTCTGGGAAGAATGCGAAAATAGCTCGGTGCTGCGCTGCTCCACCGCAAACTCCCGAAGCTTTACACGAGGTACTGTGCATTGGTGCAAATGGCACAACTTTTGGGCGCATTAGCGCGAGACACATGCGCGAAAAATCTATCCGATCCGACGTCCGATCCGCCAGTACGACTGCCTGATCCGAAAAATTTGGTCGCTTCAGACTTCGGATTGGCGATCCGGCGTGCGTCCAACGTGCCAGATAGTTTCGCAGGGCGGACTCACTGTCGGAAGCGTCCAGCCAATGACAGCACAGCTAACGCGAACGCTCATGACGACGTACTGGATCTGGCGGGAACGAACACGATAATGGGACGGGCGAGGGGAAGCCGGACGCGTGAATCCCGCTGACCCATTCGACAAAGATGGCCCCAGCAAAGAATGCATGCGCTAGCGAGAACGAGCTCGTAATTTCGCTCGTGCAAGCTGTACCGTCAATCTGGGACCAGAGATGACCTCCGGAGTCTGCTGGAACGCTTGGATCTCCTGGGGCCTGGGTGGAGCCGAACGGATCGTTGTGTCGCATGCAAGGTCGGAAGCGTGTGTCTCAAACTGTCGCGTGCGGCAATTCGGAGCGGCATTCGGACTGTCGGTTCAAATGTCGGATCGGACGATTCTGCCGTCCATATGTCTCGCGCTTTAAGGGGCTTTACTTCTCACATGTTCCTCCCCCCTCCCAATGTCGACCTTTTGTCACCTTTGGAAATGGGCATTTCTGTCCTCTCCCGGGCATTCCCCATTACTTGGGAAAGAGTCCCTTCATTTTAAGTCCAGTCGCCACTTCCTATGGCGCACCGTGGACTCACGAGACGCCCATCAAACCACCGCTGTGCAGGCTGCACTATGCAGTTGCTTCGCGCTCGGACACGATCACATGGTCGAGTGCCGCCCTGGGTAGTCGGTTGAGGATTCGAATTCGGCTCCCGGCGAGCCGCTCTCCTCTAGCCAGTGGATGGCGCTGCAGGCGCCCCATGGCGGGCGAGGAAAACTCCTGCCCATCGGTCGATATTGTCGGGTAACCGAGGAGGCAAGAGTCTCTTAGGATTCCGGCCGGCGCTCAAGAAAGGCGAGTGCAACTGCTCTCGGGCAATAGCGGGACACGAGGCTGAGGCCCTCTTTGTGTTAAGCTTTGGGCTTAACGTACGTTTGTAGAATATTTGAGTAATGTCGCGTCTGTTTGCAGTATAGATTGAGTGTCTTTGCTAGCGTTGTGTTTTATGTACCAATAAACGGGAGGCGGAATCCCGCCTCCCGTGAAAGAACCAGGCTGGACTCTGGTTGTTGACGGGACCACGTGGGGAACGGCGTTGTCGGCGGCGGCCGTAAACTCCCACAAATAGGCGCATCAGCGTTGGGGGCGGGCCGAGCCGTAATTACGGTCGCAGCGTCCGTCGACGACACCACTGCGTGAGTTACGCTGGTGCGGTCCCCCTGGTTGGCGGGTCTATACCGCGGCACTGCGAAGGGTGAAGGGGTACGTCCAAACAAGTGTTCGAGATGGCCACGGGTAATTTCGCCCTCACGGGTTTAATGTTTGGCCGACGTCGCGACGTCGGCGGGGCTGGCGGAGCGGAACTCCGCGGTGATGACCGCAGCGCTGAGTCCGGACACGCCGACGGTGTCGCGGTGGTGTCTATGCCAGCAAAGCGCGAGATGTCCCGTGAATCCACGGCGTTGGTTGCGGCGTTCGCGCACGCCTTACAGAGCATGCAGAGAGCGCCGAAACCCTCATCCGTATTCGGTGCCGGGTACAGCGGACCAGCGATCGCAGCTCATGGCGCGACCGACTTCTTGCTGGCAATCCAGCGATATCGAAGGCTACCGGCTTGACCGAGAAGGAGACGCTGGCAGGGTTCTGCGGTGGCTCTCGTAGGCCCGGGCGGCACGTGGCATGCGCCTTGTGGGCGCAGTCAGCCGGAACGCTCGGACGAGTTCCGAGCCCTCTTCGACAAGAATTCTTGCCGGCAGACTACCTGCCAAGAATGCGCAGGGAACTGGAGGAAAGAACGCAGGCTCCCGCTGAGCCCTGCCCGAGTACCTGCGGGCGGTGCAGGAACTCCTGCAGATCGCTGATCCGAATGCTACGGACCAGGGCAGGTCGAGCGGGTGGTGAGGCAGGCGCATCCCACCTGCAGCGGTCATCTGCGTGGGCGCCCGTCTCGGAAGTCTGAGCGAGCCGCACTTTATGAGGCTCGCAGAGTTCTAGGCCGAGCCTACTCGCGGAGCGCAGGTACCACCTTCCCCACAGCACCGACCGAACACGCTTGAACCCCGATCGCGCTTGGCGCCGGCCGTGTGCCGCGTGGGTGCCGACGGGGGGCCCACGGCGGCAGAGCGCAGCGGTGAGCCCAAGCGCCGAATTCCCCTGGGAGCTCACGGACGGCGCCTGGGAGCCGGTGATCCCGCTCCTAGGAAGCAGCGGCCGACGGCGGACATGCGGTAACTCCAGCAGCCTGGCCGACGGATCGCCGCAGCACAGGAGCAGACTGCCGCCGGCCCGCTGCCACAAGGGCGTGGCGCATCGGACGTCCCACTGGGGAGAACTCCTGTCCCAGGTTGCCGTGGCCGTCTGCTTTTCGGTGCCACTGCAATCGGGCACCATAAGGCGTGACTGCACAAGGGAGATTTCGGGAAACGAGGAGGAGGCCGCCGACAAGCTATCGGCGGACAACAGACCAACGAGCGGGTCCCCGACATCCCTTCCGCGATTAATCGTGCCAGCGGCGTATCGAAGTCAGGGACAGCGACACGCACACCGCGGCCCCATTTATTTCTCTGACAGTGGCGGGAGAGGACTTCGCAGCCCTTCTGGATGGCGGGGCTGAAGAGCGCCGCTGGTGGGAGGACGAGGTCCTCGGTGCATCTCCAGCAGAGGTCCGGCTCGGGTGAGGCGTGGGGAGACCACTTTCCAGTTGGCTTGCGGGTCGACGACATCGAGGGGAGCTTGAGTGCTGTCCCGTGAGTGCGTTGGAATCAACGCGACAAGCAGAGACAGCGGTTCGTCCATTTGGCCGGGCTGGCCGGTGCCTATCATTCTTGGGCGGGATTTCCTGGCCGACACCGGCATCATCATTGACGTGGCAAGTCGCGTGGTGCGCAGGGAGGGGGCACAGGCCCCTCTTCGAAGCTTCGAGAAAGTTCTACTGGGGACCATGGCGGCAGGCTGCTGGGAAAGCGGCAGAACAGGGAAGAACTGACGCCGGCGATGCCATGAGCCACCCAGCACCGAGCTCCAGTCGCGCTGCTGCGGCGCAATGGGCCACCCGCTGGCCAATGCCGGGGTGGACTGTCCCGACCAGAGCGTAGAGGCTGGCGGCTTCTGCTGCACAACTTTGACGAACATGCCCACCGAACAGCCGGGCTGCACCAAGCAGGTGCAGCATCGCATTGAAACTGGGGACGCGCGCGCTTGGGGGTCCAATCCCGTCCCATGAGCCCCTGGCCAAGCGAAAGCGATTAGATGCCGCCGCGATGAGGCTCTTGGAGCTCAGGAATCCACCGTGGGCCGGTCATCAGGACCCTGGGGACTTCCCGGTGGTTTTGGTGCCAAAGAAAAGCGGAACATCGAGACTCTGCGTCGATGCTCCCGGCTTGAGCGCGGTGACCGTAAAAGGTGCGTATCCGTTTCCCGGCCAGGCATCGCCAGGAAAATCATGCTCGAATCTGCGGGACTAGCGAACTATTTCACTACCCTCGGCGCTTGGCAAAGGCTACCGCCAAGTGGGGAGATGAGCCGCGGAGCGGCGAAAAGCAAAACTGCATTCGTGTGTCACCGAGGCCTGTTCGGGAGCCACTCGGATGCCGTTCGGATTAACAGGTGCACCGATGACATTTCAGCGGTTGATCGATGGGGTGCTCGGAGATGCCAAATGGCAGCACGCGCTCGCGGCACCTGGGCGACATACATCATTGTGTACTCGGAACCACCGCGGACCACCTTCAAGCCACCTCGGGAGACGTGCTGCGCATAGGCCATGCGGATCGCCCGGCCTCACACTTAGCAACTGCAAGCCAGCCCAAGTGGAGCTTCGGAGATCAGCTTGACGGGATTCCTGGATCGCGAGAGGAAAAAGTTTCCCCGAGCGCGCGGACAAGCTGCGGGCGCATCTTGGAGTTCCAGTTCCCACCGAATGTTGCCGGAGTGCGCCGTTTTCTCGGCGTGACAGGGGATACTACCGAGCCTACATCCCGAACCGCGCAGCCATGCAGGCACCCTCGGCGCAATTGCTGAGGAAAGCGTGGCTCCTGGAGCTGAGGGCGCCACAGGAGGAGGCGTTCCTCCGGCTGACCCGAGGCATTGGCAGCGTGCAGCATCCCTCAAACGACATGACCTAGATAGGCCTTCCGCGATCCCAGGCGGACGCATGGCGGCCAGGGTCTCGGCGCCGGTACTCTTGCAGGAGGCAGAGGAGAGATGCCACCTGTGGCATCTTTGCCAGCCGGCGCTGAACCCGTACTGAGAAGAACTACCGCCCGGTGAGGCCAGCGCGAATGCCTCAGCCATCGTTACCGGCTCTCAAGAAGTTCGAATCGGTAATGATCGAGGGACGGAATTCCGCGATCGAGGCGGACCATATGGCCCTCGCGTGGCTCTCCCGAACCAAGGAACCCGCCCGGAAGACTGGCGCGATGGGCCTTGACACTGCAGAAGTACTGTAATACCGAACTCCGGTACCGGAAGGGCTTCGACAAATGTAGTGGCCGACGCAGCTCTCCCGCGCACCACGTGGATCCCCACGGCGAGCGAGGCAGCAGACGACGGAGGCGGTGCCATCCACCGGGAGGCGAGATGCCGCGCCCGCTGCGCTCCGGCTCCCCACTGTGGCGGCGGCTGCGCAGCTGGCTGAGGCGATTACCTCACTGGGACCGCGGCGTTCCAGCCGAGCGGAACTGTTCGAAGCTTTACAGCAGAGGCGATTCGCTTTGTCGCGCTATCTTCACCGGCTCAGGCAAGAGATGGATCCTGACCAGACAGGCGAAAGACGCTCCGGCCTCCGGAACACCGAGAGGGCCAAGCGCCACCCCGCCCAGGAGTCGAGACGATCGAAGCAGGTGAGCTGGAGTCTTACTCTGATCGCATGGGGCGGCGTCCTGCTGCGCTACTTTCCGGAGAGAGAGCGATTCAAGTGGAGATTCGCTCAAGGACCGAGATTCCTCGCTGGACCATCAGAGTGGCAGCTAAGCGCCACTACCGCGATGCCAGGCCGGTCCGCGACAGTGCACCAGGAGTCGTGGCATTGCGCCTGCGCTTCAGCTACCTGGCCGGGCAAGGAGAGGGCAGTTGTGCCCGTTCATGTCCGGAGCTGCGCCGTGTGCCAAGCGCGCAAGCCCAGGGGGCAGACCACCCCGGCCTGCTCGAGCCGATCGATGAAGTGCCTGCGGCCACGTGGAGATCGCTGGCCTGCGACTTGATGGGACTCTGCCGCGGCCAAGCGGAGCTATGCACAACATGTGCTGAGAAGTCACCTGCCACTTCACCGGATTCAGTCGGAGATAGTCTCCAATGCGGACGGTGAGGCAGCTTCGGGGAGTCCTGAGCAGGCTGTCCGAGGTCTGGTGCCGCTTGCGTGGTTCCCGAGAGACTGGTGAGTGACAATGCCCCGAGCATTTTGCTTCCGAAAGTTTTCGCGGCAGCCTGTCAGGCCCTCGGGGATTAAGCGCATCGGGCTTACTGTTACTTCATCCCCAAGCAAATGTGACCGAGTGGCCGGAACCGTGACATTGGGCCGCTGCTCGGGGCGTATGCTTTCAGTAAAACAGCGGGACACGGGATCTGCACTTGGATTCGATTTCACAGACCGTTTGTCCAGACAACCCAACCGCAGCACTGGGTCCACCAGCCATGCCATGAACTGACGCAGAGAACTCCTCTCACGCCAACCGATGCGGTTCTTCGCCCGTGACCGACGCGGCCAGAGCGTGGGTGCGTCCCCGCACGAGGATTTCGCAGCGCCGCATGCCCAGAGCGATTGTCGCCGCGTCGGACGCACCGCTCGCGGAAACGTGGACGCGCGCGCGCGCGGAGGCAGAAGAACACCTACTGACAAAGCGCACCGCGATGCGCAAGCCCGAGGTCGGCTGACACCGGCTCTTCGGGCGAAGTCACGTCTCCAGAGCGATGCGAGCAAGTTCTTCTCGGCGGCGTTGGCCCCCAAGTGGGTTGGCCCACCGTCATCGATCCCAAGAGGTCCCGGCTGACATACACGCTGAGGGACCGGGAATTCTGATCTCGATCCCGCAGGACAGTTCACATCGGCGAACTGAAACCCTTTTCCCAGGGAAGGGGATGGGCCGGTCCAAGCGGCCGCGCGAGGTGCATTCGCGGGCACCAGCTATCTCAGGAGTTTCCATGGGACCACCGGGCGCCGGTCGGCAGCATGCACAGCACGGGCGGGGCCGGAGCCCCGATGGGATCGGAACACTCAGAGATGCGTCGTGGCCCGGGAAAGGGAAGAAGAGGGTGGACGATCCGAAATCGGCGTTCCCGGCATTTGTTTTTTCTCTTTTTTTCTTTGTGGATGGGGGAGGGGGTGCCTCGGAACCCTCAGTGTTTTTTTTTGTTTTGTTTTTGCTTTCAATGTTTTGATTTTTTGCGCGACAGGCGGCTCGGCTGAAGTAAACTGCTCATCGGCCCCAGCGGCTGCTGCCTCGAAGGCGACCTTGGGGTGCACCGAATGGTCCTCTCCTGGGAGGCGATGAAAGGATGGGGTCACCGTTTGGACAAACACCAGCCCGGGCTGAGACTCCTCGCCTTCGGGCAGCGTAGTCCCGGCCGGAACCACTTAGCTCGCGGGCCTCGTTGGACGTCCGCGACGCGACGCAAGACGCCGGGTGCAGTTCTCAGCGAAGTGGACTTCCAGCCCGCATCGTTCCGGGAGGGCTGTCGCAGCGGGTCACAACCACACTCCATGGGGGCCCAGTCTCATGGTGGCCAGGCACTGCTGTTCAAGGGACTCCGTTGCCCCGGGAGGCCGCTGCCGGGAGCTCGAAGTCGAGCCTGGTCTACCTTGAGGGTGTGCGGTGGCACGGCGGACCCCAGGCCGAACTGATGGACTCTCCAGTGAGGACGACCCATGGGACCAGTGGTGTGGGTGTGTGCTGCGTGTGGGGGGCTTTCCCAGGCCAAACAAAGCCACGGTGTTCCCGAGCAGCCCTGGCACGTACGTCTGAGATTCCGACGCACTTCGATTTTTTAGGAGGGGGTGGCTACGCACCGTGGAATCCATGGTGGACGCCCATCAAACCACCGCGCGAGGCGGCTATGCAGTTGTCAGCCTCAGACACGATCACATGGTCGTGTCGCCGCGGGTCGGCTGGGATTTCGAGTTCGGCTCCCGGCGCGGCCGCTTTCTCTCCTAGGCCAGTGGATGGCGCTGCAGGCGCCCCATGGCGAGAGGCGAGGGAGAAAACTCCTCGCCCATCGGTACGATATTGTCAGGGTGGCTCGGGAGGCAAGAGTCTCTTAGGATTCACGGCCGAGCGCTCACAGCGTTTTTTTTTTCAAGTGCTGAGTGCAACTGCTCTCGGGCAATAGCGGGACACGAGGCCTAGAGAGGCCCTCTTTGTGTTAAGCTTGGGGCTTAACGTGCGCTTGTAAATATTTGAGTAATGTCGCGTCTGTTTGTAGTATGGGTGGAGTGTTTTGTAGCTGCCAGTGTTTTTATGTACCCAATACGCGGGAGCTGAGATCCCGCTCCCGCGGAAAGAACCAGGGCTGGACTCTGGTTGAGCGGATGACTGGATGGGGAGCGGCGTATACGGCGGCCCGTGCACGCAAACTCCCACACGCCGCACACCTCCTTGCAGTACATATTCGAGAACACCACCCTATTTCCCAGGTTAATCTCAAAATCGCCTAAACAGGATTTTTTTTTTTAAATAATTGAGATGAGCACACATGCTTAAACATAACTTGTGGAAGCGTTCAGAAGAGTGTATGCTATGCTGGAGCGCAAGTTTGTCTGCTTCCTTTGCAGGGGCTGTGGCGATGTCAGAACGCTCACCACAGTTCTCATTGGCCCCGATTGAAGGATAGTGGGTAGACCTCAAGGCAGCTTGCTTTAAGGTCTACCCACTTTCCTTCAATTGGTGCTCGGCGTTCTGACGTCACCACAACCCCTGCAAAAGATGCAGACGAACTTGCGCTCTGCATAGTCCGCGACCGAGCCGAGAACAGCAGGGCATCTTTTTCGACCGCCCGGCCTCCGGCTTGCGCTCGTTGCCTTCCACTGTACCTTGGCTGCACGTGCAAGCTTGAGGCTCACAAGATGCCAAAGCATCATCGAAGGTAGCATGCTCGCGCCGGGTGGAGGACAACCGGGACTCATCCTCAGCGTTTCGTACCGTCGGTGACCCCGGCGATCCTCGTCGACTCTCTCTGCCGCAGGTGCACAAAGTGTTGTACTCGCACGTGCCAAAGGAGCCAGACGAGCTGGAGCTGCTCATTGGGGACTTTGTGTACGTGAGCGGGGAGCACCTGGGGGCTGCCACGGATGGCTGGGTCGAAGGCACCTCCTGGCTCACGGGCAGTGCGGGCTTTCTTGCCAAAGAACTACATCGAAAGGACCGCCGAGTCCGACGCCTGGACCCTGCACAGGTGAGGCCACGGTGGCTGCCGGGACGGTTTGCTACGGGTGGACTGCTGCGGCGTGCTGTAATAGTTCACAGCTCTGGAAAGTGAGAAGGTTATTCCAACTTTTTGCCGCCAACGGACGGCGCTGTGTTCGGGAAAATGACAAGTTTAGGGTCGACGACAGCAGGAGAGTGCTACTGTGTGTGTGTGTACTTCACAAATCTGAGCGTGACATCGCTGAGGCCTTTCAATGGGGCTGCTGCACCCCAGGGCCCATTTGCTCGAAGCTGGTTAACTCTAACCGCAGTTAGAAGTTAACCGCATTTCCCTACGAGAGGGAATGTAGGTCACGTGACAGGCAGAGTAAGGACGGCGGGGAAACATGGCGGTGCACCGGCGAGTTAGTGCCGCTCGCTTTGGAACTAATATGTCGTTGTAACTGCAATATCGGGCGTTAGTCAGCAATGAACGGTGCAGAAGGCTTTCGCTTTACCTTACCTCACTTAAATGCGCCAAAGCATGAGCAGCTGACTCACCAGCATTTTTAATGCGAATAGCATTCTTTTTGGATACTTCGTCGCACTTTACGGCTGCATCTGGCGTATCTATCTATCTGTGTCTAACCTAACTTACGCCAGCGGGTCGAATAAATAAATAAAGGAGCCGGGCTGCCGGCTGGGGGTCGAACCGTTGACCCTTTGATCCAGCAGGACGAGCAACAACCACAGAGCTATGAAGGCAGTCATTCAACGCCTCCCTAAGCGATTTATATCTTTACCATAGTCGCTTGCATGTCCACAGCCAGAATGTAGCGTTCCATGCTACGAGGAGCTCACATTCGCTCTGCGTGAGGCTGAACGCGGCGTAGCTCACCCTCTCCAGGCGGGGAGAGGGTGAGCTGCGGCAATCCTCAACAGCAATACATTCA
>JAZHYW010029000.1:0-44340 GCA_037355805.1 Ixodes ricinus | reverse complement strand
ATACGCACGCACGCTCGCATCAAAATCAGTCAGATCATGAGAAAATGGCTCCGGCGAAGAAAGAAACTCACAAAATGAAAAGGAAATAACTGCAACGAGTCCACAGCATGTGTCATCGTCTCCGACGATGTGTCAATCAACGTGTCATCGTCGGAGACGATGACTTATTGATATAAACTGCTCGCTTTCATGAAGTAGGAGTCTTGCAGATATGCCTAAAACAGCCAAAATATCGGTTATTTTCAGGGATATGTACTCCACATGACCTACCCCAGCGTACTCAGCGACACCAATTTTTTTTAAAGATACCGCATGTTAGGAAAAAGTGAGTTATCGTTTCAATTGACTTCTTTACCTTTCTGAACTAATTGTGTACATACATTATCACAATTAACTTGAGCAAGTTTTCTGATTAAAATAATTTGCGGGCCTGTGAGCTCCACAAAAAAGAACGAAGTACATCTCAAGGGACGAGCGGGCAGTAGGCACGTGCCAGAGACCGAACTCAGTGCCACAGCGACAACTATTCACGTTTCGTCCGCTTTTGTATATATCGGGGGTGGCCAGAGTGACATTAGGTTAGAGCCGAAGACAAAACTACAAAAATTAAGAAAACCGCAGGAAAAAAGAAAAACCAAAGTGTGTGTGTGTGTGGAGGGGGGGGGGGGCTGCTTTTAAGCGAGAAACGATTTGGAGGGAAGTCCTTTTCAAAGAGACAAGTATAAATGTCGACTACAACAAATAACACCAGGCCGAAGGAAGTTCCTTGAACCGCAAAGCAAAAATGAATGCATGGTTCGCTAGCTAACCACTGCCCCTGACGACCGTTATTCTTATACGGTTCGAAATCCTTGCTAGAGCAAACGAGAGAACATGGTCACTGGACACATCTATGTATCAAAACTCAGTCCAGCTGTATATACCAAATGAAATGCGAACAGTGACGTAACTTCGAGCACACTACCGGTGCAGCTTCCAAGCTTGAGTTGTGCTTGGCGAGGTTCAAACTTCAAACACATGGGAGGAGGACGCACAACAAAGATTGCAGTAATAACATTACTTTTATTAAATTACAGTAATAAAATGACTTACTGCGGTAATGAGTAATGTAATTAATTACTTTTCTAGGCTAGTAATTAAGAAATGTAATGAATTACCTTCGAACAGTAATTTTGAGAAAATTACTACTTACTTTTGAAATTATGCTCCTCCAAATGAGACAGTTCGTTGCATGGTGAAATGTCGTGAGACATCAGAGCAAATAAACAACGGCCATCTTAGCGCGAAGCTTCGGACAAAGAATACGACAAACGTACAAAGGAGGGCTTGAAAAGCAATGAAGATAGAAAAAAGTTTCCCTGTGAAGACATCGCTGGAAGGCCACGACGGCTCACGAACTCCAGACAAGACAGATTAACGGCACCAAGTGATCATGACGGTACTATACCCCGTTCGTCCCAAAGCCGAGACTGCGGTGGGAGCAACATACCCGCCAGACCAATCAGCCGCGTCCCTTTCATCACCTGACTCTGACTCTTTTGCGCGTGGGTATGGGCGGGATGACGCATCACGTGGAAAATGAAGTCGTACGACGCATCACGTGGAGAATAAGACGTACGACCTGTCCAACGAGGACCTACCTTCTACCGCAGGCAGTCTGAGCTTAGGGTGAACGGAGTATACACTAGGTTCATCCCTGAAGCTGACGAGTCACCGGAACCAATCAACCATCTTCTTTTCATCGCCTGACCCCTTCTCTGCGCGTGGGTATGAACGAGAGCGTAGTTACGTGGCGAAAGATACACTTGCGACTGGTCCAACGAGCACGTAGTTTCCACCGCATTGTCAGCTTAGGGGTGAACGGCTCTATAGGCTACAATGCGATGGGCACATCAGCAGTGAAGTCGACGCATTTTAAAACAGTGAAGGACTGGAGACGCAGTATCTCCAGCCTTCTTGCTCTTTCGTCAAGCAAGGTCAAACCGTAAGCTTCGACCATCGTGAACAACAAACGACCGGAATAAATAGTTAATCTCCAAATGCCTTGTCAAAGACCTAAAACGTTTCGTGCGTATAGCCTTGGCCTTGGTAAGTAAAGATGCTTTTTGTAGTCGGAAAAGACGGGAAGCGAGAAAAGCAGGTGCCGCTCGTGGTGTGCGTCTCTACCTTTGCTTAGAGAGTTGATTCGGGAATAAGCAAGCGAGCCGATATCGCCACCGCGTTTGCTCGGCAAAGTACACACTTTAAGAAGCCCGCTGCCGTCCCTTTCCTCAGCTGGCAACGCGTCTGCCCAGCAAACATTCAGCCCCGTTTGTGTGAAAACGCGCAATAACCTGGGGTGTTCGGGTGTTTTGGAACAATACTCTTCGAGAGGAATGCCGGTGAATGCGTCAACTCTAGTGATCCTTGAGCGAAAATAATTAGACTGCGTCCGAGTCGGAAGGAAAACGTTTCACATGACGACTTCTAGTAAGAACAAGCTCTCATGGCCCTACTTAAGTTGCTGATACAGACTCTAACTTTTTCAAAATCAGGAAGACGGAGTCATATCATCCCTTAACTAAGGACCTTCACCGTTGAATTAACAGCGATATTCGGTGAGTCGACTGTCTTAGAGTTGCATCTAAAGAAGAAGCTATTCATCATGTTTAACACTTCTTTCTTGTGCGCCAGCGGAACGACTGTTCAGTATGGTTCACTTTGAGGCGCATGAGGCTGTTGCGGCGTAAACAGAAAGATCTGAGTTCTGGTGTATATACTGCAAATAAAATTAGCACGAATTACTGCTCTTAAAGGCCGACGTACACTTCGCGCTTTCCACTTTTGCTCGCCTCCTCCTTTCCCATGTCCTCTCCACGTTTTACCTGACCCCAACTTGGCTCCACTCGCAGCTCAGGAGAGGAGCGTTAAGAGGATTACCTGCCGTGCAGAAATCTGACGTTGTACGTCGGCCTTTAAGGTATTGAAAAGTAATGCCAAAAGTAATTTCATTACTTTTGAGAAATAATTGTAATGTAATGTCATTACTTTTAGTCTGCGGTAATTTGTAATGTAATTCAATTACATTTTCGCAGTTTTCAGGAATAGTAATTAGTGATGTAATCTAATTACTTCTGGAAATGTAATTCTGCCACCTCTGACGCACAACCTCCCAGCGCCCTCCCCGTATGTGTTTGAATCTCGTCAAGCCAATACCCAAGATTCGAAGCTGCGCCGGTAGTGGGCTCGAAGTTCAGACACTGTTCGCATTCGATTCGAACCCGACGGTACGTAAGTACAAGACACCCCAGACTGAGATATACTTTTTTTTTTTTAAATTTTAGAACTCTTTTCGTCTTGGGGACACAGGAGTGGAAGGACGGCACGCTTACCAGGGAGCCGCGAGCCGCACTTGGACCCTCAAAGAGCGCATGCGGCTCGCAGGCCACAGTTTAGCCACGTCCCGGTAGATATGTATAAAAAATATGTCGGACTTCTATAAGGCTTCACCAAACTGATTTCTTTGTCGGCGTAAATCAAGAAAATGTTGTGAATACTGAGGTTTACAAACATACACAAAGGTGTTTTTGTTTTTGTTTTTTTCTTTTTTCTTTTGTAATATAGATTGCACCGACAAATTGCGCGTTCAAAAACCCAGCTTCTCGATTCCGGGTTGAAACTCGTTTTGCGGATCAACAACACAATTTCGCACAAAAAAAAAAGCAAGTTTTGCACATTGTTTATACGCGGCACGATGTTCTTACGAAATTTGGTTGTCGGAAGAAACAGAGATACTTTGGCGATTTCGAACGTGTCCGTCTTGATAAGATAACATATATCTAATCTAAAATTCACCTCCATATATCTTAATTGTCCATATAAATGGGGAAATTAGTAATGCTCCGCGAGAGCCAACTTTTTACTACGGTTCTTAAGGTGAAAACGGATATAGGCGCAGGACGCTGAACTGTTTCACTGGTCAGTGAAGAAGAAAAAGAGAAACGTTTTCTTCGTACCCGCTGAAACGAAAAACATTTGTTCGAGTAGATTTTTTTTTTTCCGACACGGTTATTTTAATGGGGCCGTGAGACTATCTTCGACAGAGAATGTTCTCACTTTACAAAAGCTTACTCGCACTAGTGAGACTAAGTATTTCGCACGCAACGCCCCTGACCAAGAAGCTCCTATGGCGACGCCAATTTCCAGAGGATAGTAGCGGACTCTTCCTTTCAGTCTCTCGTTCGCAAACCTTTGACGAAGTGGTGGTGATCGCATCGTTGGCATTAGAGAGTTGTAGGAACCGTTTTTGCACATCCGATACGGTACGATCGGCCCTACGGTACGAACTGCGCATGCGCTTGTCCTCTGCGACCTTACCGTAACGCGGTGGTCGAACCGTAAGGCACGACCGGCACGATCAATGGCCGACAGGGACAGTCTCGCTTGGATAGCAAAACGGCTATTTCGCTGGCGGGAGGCGTGCCGTGGCTGGCTATGATTAAAATAACTCGTGGTAGTGCCTGGCAGGAGCGCCATATGTGACAGCAAGTGCATAAAGCTGGATTCAGCAAATAAAGAAAAAATTCAGAACAAAAACGCAATAGGACATCCTCCATAGAAATAAATTAAGGTTTAGCAGAAGCGAAAATCGTCTGCGCAGTAGCTCAGTGAATTGGAGCGTCAGTTTTGCGAACCCGTTGGGGCGTGGTAATGGAGAGTTCAAATCCTGTTGGCCCACACACCTTTTTTTTTTTCTTTTTATATTTAAAGTTTTTTTTTTATAATGAAAGTTTTTTTATATTTTACGGCTTTTTTATATTTTATGTGTTTTTTTCTTATTTTTTGTTTTTTTTATATTTTAAGTTTTATTTCATATTTTCAATTTTGTTTCATATTTTGAGCTTTTTTTTCATACTTTAAGTTTTTTTTTCATATTTGCGATTTTTTCGCATATTTGAAGTATTTTTTCATGTTTAGGAACTTTTTCGTATTTTAATTTTTTTATATATAAAGCTTTTTATATTTTTTTAGTTTTTTTTTATGTTCCGTTTTTTATATTCTAACTTTTTCTCTTACTGTAGGTTTTATATTTTAAGTTTTTTTCATGTTCCAAGGTTTTTTTATAATTTTCAGTTTTTTTCAAGATTACACTTTTTTATACTTTAATGTGTGTTTTTTTTTTCATTGCAAACGTTGGGATGTGTAACTCGAGCACTTATCACCCGTTTTTACGGCTGCTTTATCACTGAGGGTTATCTGTAGTGTCAACTTTGGAAGTTGAGTCAACAGCCTACTGCATCAAGGCTCTGGATACTTTTGGATTTAAAAATGTTGCATGAATTACAAAATCTGTGTTTCTACTGCTAATCACATATATCCTATAAAGCGAGCCCTTTAAATAATTGGAGTGATAGATTTTAATAGGTGCAGCAGTAAAGTTACAGGTTTTCCTTTATTTTTCCTTTTCGTGGTCGTTGCCGTACACCGCTCAACGATCGGTTCGCGGGTGCACGGCCGTGAATCAAAAGTCTATCTTTACCGTAATGAGAGCAACCTGAGCTTGCCGTATCTACCTCCGTCCCTCCGCCTCCTCGTCGCAAACGGGTTTCAGCGGACATGACAACATCTTCCTACTTCGGGAGGTTGCTGGGCGCTAATCCTTTTTTTTACTCCAGCCCTTTAGAATGACGTACTTAAAGGCGTAAACGCGGCGCCGAAAAAGAGTCACGATCCGGCTAGATTTGCCGATTGAGCTTTGCTCCGGGTCCACCCGCGTTGTGCCGCCGTGCGAGTGGGGCTTCTCGACGCGCTGATGCTCCGAGAGTTTTTGGCGCTCGCGTGTTTGTTAACGCCACGAGAAGATTGAAAAAGATGCATTTATGATGCAGTGCTTTATCCGTGAAAGCGTGAGTAAAAATAACAATGAAACTGCAACCCAGTAATCGAACGGCGGCCGTTCATAAGCGGGCCGAAAACTTCGTGATATTTTTTAGCGTTCGGCGGCATCCTAAGTGCTTTCAAAGCGACCAGGTTGTAACAACGCATGAAGTTGGGCGAGTTGGCTTATGCATCATGAAAAGAGTCGGTCCCCCTCGAGTGGCCTGTGATGTCAACCACCGCACCCGGCTCCTGTCACGTGTGCCGCGGGGGTGGTCTACCAGGACTCCGCTCTCGTGCGGCAGAGTCTACACCTCTGTCAATAGAGCCGGTCCCCCCTCGAGTGGCTCAGTGATGTCGACCACCGCACCCATTCCATGTCACGTAGTAGCCGCGGGGTGGTCTACCAGATTCCGCTCGCCGTGCGGCAGAGTCCACAGGACAGACGGGGAGGTACATAAATGTTAGGGCGAGGGAACATTCCCTTTCCCTTCGTTCCTCCCCTCTGGCCACCTCGCAATTCATTGTAGCCGGTGCGGCTGTGAGCCACGCTTCCATGACATCACAATTCTAGCCCGCCATAGAAACAAAACCGTGAGGGAAATTGATGAGGCATTTTTTATATCAGTGAAAGGAGAGGAAGAGTGTGTCAGTGCCCTGTCCTTAGCACTGAGGGGTGACGAAGTTAAATTCATCTTGAACTGTGGCAAGTTCGTTTGATAGCAGATAAGCGTGTGAGTGGATCGATTGTGACGGGCCGTTTATGTGTTTTCTTCCTGTTTATTTCGTGTCCTGTGCACTAATAAACTTTCAGTTGCTAGTCAGCGCCGTGTCTGGTGTTACCTCTTCTTCCTGTCCCTCGTCTATTTTTGCGCTGTTTCCTTTTCATGACCGAATTGTCGCTTTGGACACTCAGAGAGCTTGTACTACGCTTGCGAGCTTTTTGCAGCTTTGTGGCGCTCAATATACGATGTATGCGTTCCCGGAGGCGATCCCCTTTTTTAACAGGCGGTGTGCACGATTTTTTCAGTTTTTATGCAGGCAAATTTTTTGCGTGGCTCGAATCCAGTACTTATGATATCGCTGGACATTATTACAAAGTGTCTCAAGAAAATGGGGTGCTAAGCAATGCTGTGGACTGCTCGAACAGCGCAAGAAAAGGTTCTGAAATGTACCGATTCCCGCAAGGGAAAGAAAACGGCCCGAGAAGCAAAATATGGGAGGTCAGAATGAAAAGGGCTAACTGGAAGCCGACCTCGAGTTCTCGCCTCTGCGAAGTACGTTTATTCCGTTCATAACCTATACATCACTTCACCTTATTTTCAAGCGCAGCCGAAGCCAGAAGCGCGAGCATACAGCGTGAAGCAAAGCCCGCACTGCACGAGCCCGCGTGCGAGTCAGGAACGCGCAAATCGTTGGGTTCGCGCTCCTGCTTTGACTTCGCTCGCACCTAAGGTGAAACGGAGTATAGAGCCTTCTCTTAGTGCGCAGACAGTCGTACAAAAGAACGTTTTGTAAATTGCTTTTTGCCAAATAGAGCCTACTCCAAGTCATCGTCAGAAAGATCGAGCGCCGTTGTTGTCGGAAAGCTCGTCTGCTCCTTTAGCAGACGAACATTTTAGAACTTCGCAGTGCCAGTGGCGACACGCCATGGAGCGCCAGGTTTTGAATTGCGGAAGCACATTCATTCGAGTAAAAAAACGAGACGAACTATAAGTAGGTATACATTGTTTTAGGTTCTCTATATGTTTCGGATGCGATTTTTATTTACTTGAGTTTCTACGATTTGTACAAACACGCAAATCTGTCTTTTCTCGATGAGGCCGATGCAGGTTTCCGTTGCCAGGGGCGCGACCTGTACCGATCGTCCGCTCTCGTCTGCAATAACGGTTCCCCCAAAGCCGTTTAGAGGCACACGATCGGTCAACTCGCCCGATCCAAGGTATCGATCGTTTTTGTTTATCGATCGTATGTTGTTGCCGCCCTAAAACTCTCTGTTGTCGGCAATGCGCGATATCAGGATTCCGTCATCAAACTTTGCGATCCTCGCAGTGACGATATTTAAATGCGACTCATACGGTGGACGCGAGCGGGGTGTGTAAGCATTCGATTTGGGCTCGTGACGATCAATGTCTCGACATGCATTCCGATAGTGGCTCGTGCCCAATGGCTGCGATGGCGGGAATCGCCGAACCTTAACGATGCGTGGAACTCAGCGCGTGCCCCGTGCTTTGCCAACCCTCCGTCGCTATGATAAACACTGCCGGCATATAATCGGTTCCAGGTCACGTGGTCTCTTGTTATCTCTGCAAGGTTCGAAATTTGAGAGCCAAAAGCCGGGCGCCGGCGTTCCGCGTTTTAAAGCGTTCGACAAGTACAGTGGGGACAAAGGCAGCTAGCTTTAGGTCTACCCTCTAAACTATCCAATCAGAGCTCGGCGTTCTGCCGTCCCCGCGCGCTCTCCTCTCCTCCTCTCCCTCACTTTGTCGGCGCATTGATAGTGTTCGATAAAAAATGTACACATTCGAAACTAGACTGTTGGCCGTTTTCTTAATAATGCAGAAGAGTACTCGTCCTTACAGAATGCGCTCAAACTGACAAAAACAAAAATAATAAAGTAATGAACGTTGAGCAGCTATCTTTCGCCCAAGAAAAGGAAGTCCATCGAGTAGGTCACTTGCCCATCTCGACGAGCATGCCAATGTCGATACCGATGTTGGACGACAGATGACCGAGAAACATGAATGTCATGGCGGTACCCAGACTTTTCGTCGCTGTGTCCGCCACAAGCACGAACATCACGTCCCTATAGAAAAAGTCGTTGATATGAACACATTCTGACGTGCAACTATATTAGGTGTCCCTGAGTGCTCTTCGTGCGTTAAAAAATATAATATAAATAAACCAATAAACGGAGTGCATTTAAAATTTCCACAGAGGTGTTTTTAGGTGGTGTATATACTAAATTCAAATATTATGAGTGCACGTTTGAGGAGGAAAAATAAACCCAAAGAAACCTGCTCTTTTTTTTTTCCTATGGGAGCTTAGGAACCGGCAAAAACCGTCTAGTAGTTGACGCTGCCACTCACATATACGTACCACACACGGTCAAATCTGCTGTATCCACTTTCAAGCATTTATTTAAAAAGCTTTCACATTTTTTGTTTTGTTTTGTTTTAAGTTGTGTGCCATTTGTGAGTATAGTTATCCAGACGGGCTTTGCAGTTTTCCTCCTTGTGCGTAGAAAAAAAAATTTTTAGGCTTAAATGTTTTTCTTGAAACATCACTTACAAAACTTGAGAGTGATAAATGCACTACTTAAGTACACAATTATAAAAAAAATTTAATTGCACTCAGTTTATTGACTTAATTATACAAAGTTTTCTTCTTCTCTATTTTTTTTTTTTTTTTTTACGTTTGAAGAGAGCTCGGAAACACCCTGCATACTATATATATGGTGGGCGTGCTTACTCTTGGTACTTGTTCTTGAAGTGGTTGAACCTGACGATTCCCAGGTAGATGGTTCCAGTGACGCCCACGCTCTCAAGGGACACGTACAGCGCGTTCGACCACATCTGCGTCCAAGGAGCGCACATTAGGCGCTTCGCACCTTCATTTTTTTCCCAGTTGACATTATGTTCGATAATGCCCTGCGTTTGGTCACTGCTGCTAGTGCTGTATCCAAACCGCGGGACACTGCGGGACGTTTACGTCCGGAGGAACCTATGAATGGTTGTCAAAAATATAAACCTGACTTTGCAAATAGGCTAAAAATAATATGAAATGTCTACAAAAGAAAAAGTATGTCACGTAAGTTTATAGAAACACAATCATACAATATGTTTTTGTATAATACTCCAGTTCTCTACAAATGCAACTTCCTTCTATAGTTTGAGTGTCCCCATTTAACTCCTTAAAGGGATGCTGAAGCGGTTCTGTATTCGAGTAAAAACATTAAAATCGTCTTCATTTGGCCTCCAGGATCACGAATATTGAGATTATTTTTCAATTTGGTGCACGGAGGCTACAGAAAATCATTTTCAAGGTACCGCTCAAGCCCCTCCTTCCCGGGGCGTTACTTCATAAAAGGAGTTATCGGAATATCCACTGTCGCACTATCAAAGCTCGCACCATCAGAACCTATCAAAGCTATGCACGCGCACTCCCGCTATTTTCAAACAAGATCAGAAAAAGACGTCACGAATGGTGTCAGTGCAGGGAAATATAGGGAGTATTCACTAGACGCCATATTTGTGGGTGCTGTTTAGAGCGCATGCTCAGAACGAGCTCACATCAATAGGCTGCTAAGATCGGCACTCTTGATGGTGCGCAATGCACGTTGCAAAAGAACTGTGGAAGCTCACCATCAGCTCGCGCACACAGCTATTGGCGACGTGCGCGACCGAAATGCGGCGCTGTGGTCGGCCTTCCACGATTAGCCGAACGCTGACTATGACGTCAGAAAAGGATTTAACATCGACGGAAATAAGAGGAATGAAAGAACTTTAATTTTGACGGTGTTGGCAGCGTTCCTTTGAGAGCGCAATGATTTCAAGCTTCCACCATGCTATTTACAAACACCATCGAGCTTGTTGTTCGCAAGGTAATGACGTCACAAGGGGGAACCATAGGAGGGCGCCACCAAAACATCTCGCCGCTAATAGCCGCCAGTGAATACTCCGTACTGGAAAGCTTGCAAGTGCACGCGCTGTGCGCACGAGCGACACGCGCTTGGCGGCCGAAATATCCTTTAATGACGTAACGAGTGGTCAGAGGTTTTCCGTGTTTTCTCGCGTTTAGTTACCACGTCAGGACAAAAAAAAAAAACTTTAAAATTCACCTCCAACTCGTTTTCTTTTTTTAAGAATTTTGTTATTTTTTTATTTCTTCATGCCCAAAACTTTATTTGAAATATAAGAGACCCACAAACCCTGATATGGTTTTAGAATACACGGAACAACACAAAAATGGTTTCAGAAAAAAATTGCCTTTTTTTGTAAGCGTGTTCTCAAAATGTTTATTGTGGGAAACATTGGACATTTGCAGCTCTACTTCAAGTCGTATGAATGAAAGCAGTTACGACATAGGAGAACGCCGAGGTGAATTTCAAATTTCGCACAATACAGAAAGGTAGAACCAAATTTGTAATATTTGGGCCGAACTTTCATCTCACATCTTTGAGGTCAGTGGTGCACGCCATCATACTTCACATTCACTGTTGGCTTCGGTTTTGAAGAATGAGTAATCTGTTTTGAAGATGCATTTCGATCCTCTACTGCTAAGTGCAGGTATCCTTTCTCTTGTGACAGAGGGCACTAAAGTCATTGAGGCGCATATGGTACGGTTGAAATTAAATCATTATTGAGTTGTTGTTCCTGGGCAATGTTGGGCATCAAAAGGCTAAGTAAACGCCCGTAACTACAGTATACATTTTTCCTAAAAGATGTCAAAAAGCTATAGTAGTTTTACACTGAGATTACTTCGTGAAACCAGACTGATGCTTTAGGTTAAAATAGCGTCATTTATTTCCCGGCATCTATTTCGTCCACCTCCATAGGCTCGCGTGTTTTCAACAAAACGATAAGAAGGATTAAAATATCACAATAAAAAAAACCAGCACTGTTTATAGATATAGTAATTTTTTCTTAGAAATTCGTAAATATTACAAATGTACTCGAAGTTTCAAAACTCTAATTCGGAAAACAAGAGAGAGAAAAAAAATAAAGGGCAACCGGCATTTTTATTGACTTCATAGTATTCTCGCTCGTTTTCCGTGGGTTTACCTCGAGACTGATCATGGAGCTCCAGTCTGTATAAAGGAACATGCCCAGGCCTTCCATGGCACCGGTCAGCGTGAATCCCCTCATCAGAAGCATGGCCGTGGTGACCAGGTACAGGACCGCCATGAGGTAGAAAAACTGGCCGGTGACGCGGCAAATAGAAAAAAAAAGAAAAAAGTCAGTAAAAACATGTTTCCTGGTGTGCCCTATGAAAATGACATGGAGGAAAAGATGGGGGACACGAAAAGGCAGACACAATAATGTTTTCGGCTCTGGCTGTAACGCACTTCAAAACGATTTCAGAGTCGTCTTTTTGTTACACCCACATCCGGGAAAGCCGATGGCAGGTTCCCAGACGTTCCAAAATAAACTTGGTAAGGAAGACACGTGCTCTTACGACCTTGAAAGCGAGACGCTGGAGGCGGCTAACAGCATCTCAAGTGTCATTCGGAAACATGAACGATTGACTAAAAAAGAAAGAAACGACGATTCCACTTACATCTCAAACCAAGGAAGAAAAAAAACAAAACACTGTAACACACCTTGGGTTTTCTCGCCCCCGCCCCCCCACCTGGCCGAGGAGCAGCATTTTTCAGCAGTGACTTGCTCCCTGACTTCATGACATACCATTCAAGTACCCTTCATCAATCTTGTACTTTTAAGAACTTCCAAACCTTCTGCGAAAACATTTCACTTTGTTGAGGAAGCTAAATCCCACGCTCTGAAATTACATTATGCATTTCACCCTACGTCCTTCAGGTGCACATGTGTGCTCCCACCGAGACTTCTGAAAACCAGTTTCTATATACAGCCTTTTTCGGTATTTATTTCAATGACCATTCGCGCTCTCTCCTACTTTCTCACTTCAATAGTTTCGAAGGTATACGTTAATGCGTGGCCATCTAGAAATCCTCCCAAACTGGAAGTGGACCCTCAAAAGCCTCAACTCAATGCTTGTGAGGAATTTCCGAGTCGCCGGTAATCACTCAGTGTTCGGCGATTGCGTTTGGGTGTTGTTAGGGTGTTTCAGTCTTGCGTATAGGAGCAAATGCAAGCGCAGTGCATTTAAGTATGCATTGCATGCTCCACGCTGCGCATGTGCGTCGTCGCCATGCACCCATACACGACCGCAGTTTGGGCTCCGTGCGCGCGCAGTGTGGAACACGGAACGCTAACGCAAACGGCTTACGTATACTCTTATACTCAATACGAAAACTCTCTATTGTCTGGAGCCCCGCCTTGAAACATATCCCCATAACGAATGCTGAGGCGAAAAGTCTTATCTAAACCCCAGAGACTTTGGCTCCTTGTATAATGTGTACCAGAGTTGGTGCATACATAAACATTGTCATAACACCTATCATCAACAATAAAAAAAAACTATAACACGTAAGTTTGTTAGGGTGAAGAAAACCGTAGTAAACGTACGTTTGCTTGGCATAGAAGAAACAAAAAATGAATACGCGGAGATGCACTCACGCGCTTAATTTTGTTGAATCCCCTGTGAGCGAGGGCGAACACCAGCATCCAAACGGCAGCGAGAGAGATGAGCGGCTGCGCCTGAATCTGGCTGAAGGAACTCTCCATCCAGTCGTTCTGCCGGCGCCTGGGCACAAAGCCGCCATTACGGTTCAGTATGAGCCGCCGCCATTTTTGAGGCAGATGAGCAACCGCAGCTCCGCGACGATTAAAGAAAATGTGTTAGTTTCTGGCAGACACCTGGTACACGACACACGAGGAAGACTCAAAACACGTCTATACACTGCTATGAAACGAACCTGCGAGAATAGCCCACACCGCATACAAGACAAGGCCGTAGTGCTGACATTTGTTGCGTCACCAGCGAAGGCCAACGCTGGACACAGATTAGAAACGAGTGCTGCGTCAGCGCTCGCCTTCGAGTCAAGTTTGAGCCGAACGTTGACGCAATCGTCGTGTCCAATCTGTGCCCAGCGTTGGCCTTCTCTGATGACGTCATCTCATTCAGCACTACGGCTTTGTTATCTAGGAGGTGTTGGAATAGTACACTCTAAGAAATCCGGTGAATCTAATTTTGCGCACAGAACTTGGGGAAGCTCATCGCTCCAATCTACGGAGGGATCTCTGTAGACACGTGTATAAGCACGTAGAACGTCATGCTCGGTTTCACAGCGCAGACTGTTTTTTTTTAGGTCTAAATATATACTTTAGCCTGGTCATTTGCCGAGTTTGCTTTATACGGCGAGCAAGCGTTTCAAAATGCGTCTTTCGCGCATAGGAACGCAAGGAGGAGCGAGGCAATCAAAGGGCAACATAGAGAACGCGTAGGGAACGCGCGATGGCGAGGTAGCCAAGCGCGTTCATTGGCCGAGGTCAGGGGTAAACAAAAGCACGTGGGGGCGTTGGGCGGTAAACAAACGCACGAGGTGTGCAAAGAGCAGACGAACTTGAGGCCGTATACAGGGTGTATCAAAGGGATCGGTGACTGTTTGAAGGAATGATATAAATCGGTTTTTGAACGTATCGAGCTAAGATTCTGCACAGAGGTCGCCGAAAAACGTCCATTAAGCGGATACAGATTTCACTGAACCAACTTACCCGAGTAAAAAGTTAGAAAAATAAAATCTTCAAATCTCTACCTGCAGCGGCCGTGTGCTGTTGCGTCTCATTGGCGCAACAGCCGATAGATGTCGGCAGTGCTTTCCGCGTCGACTGCTGGGGTTCGGCAGTGAACGCGCCCATGGAGTACCGCATTTTTCAGCGTCAGCTTCGGTGATGACACCACTGTTGTCGGTGGCTTGTTTTGGAGGTTCCCTCCTCGTTCCTCGTTGAGGCGCCTCACCCAGCGTAAAATTGTAGGGGAGCCCGGAGGTCACCGTCAAAACTCCGCCCGAAAACGTCGGCGGACCTCTTTCGCCTCTGGCACTCCCCGTGCCAGAATGCAACCTTCACTTACTCGTTGGGAGCTAAGCGCACCATGAAGGTGACTTGCTCCCCAAAACAACACGGGCGAAAATTGCCAACAAGAAAAGAGACGCCATAACCACCAGAGAGTACAAAGCAGCCGAAAACATGTAGCCGAAAATAATTGTAGAAAATAACGAGATAACACATCTGCTTTGTTGTTATCGTTTTATTTTCTTTATTTTTACGTGTTATTGGTAGAATAAATATTAATGCACTGACAATTCGCGCAGAAAAAGAAGCATAGTGTCTGGCTCAGAAACGACGTCTGCTATTGCCGAGGATGAGGGAAGCGTCCGTCGTGGCCGCCTGTACGCTCTCTAGCCGCCTGCGATCATATGTGCCGGCATCCGTCGGCTGTTGCGCCAATCAGACGCCTTTCATTATACTCTGTTTAGCCTTATGTTGTACCGCAGCGAAGTGTAGAAGCGCGTGCCATAGCGTTGGCAGATGCACGACAGCTTGTGCCGCCGAGATGTGCCCTAGAGCAAGGAGCTCGCGCTTGTAGCCTTTCCTGCTGTACACCATAAGGTGAAATAGGGTATAGCCGGCGGACGTCGTAGGTACGGATTTCAAGTTCTTGATTTCTAACGTTTTACTCATGTAAGTTTGTTCAGTGAAATTTGTATACCCTTAATGCATGTTTTTTGGTCACCTCTGTACAATATCTAAGCTCAATGCATTCACAAACCGACTTATGCGGTCTCTTCAAACAGCCATCGATCTCTTTGCTTCGCGCTGTAGATTAAAGCGATTGGCTCCCCAAACTGCTTTGCAAGAAATTAAACGCACTGGATCTTTAGAGTGAATACACCTTTCCCGCGCTTATCGTACGATAGAAAAATTCTGAGTCACTGAGTTGTGCACGTATGCACCGCGTCTGACATTTCTGAGAAGAGAGTTGCAACTGTTTATACTCATAACGCACCCCACAGCCCGGCAGAATACTATTGCAGCACGCAGAAGACGATTACCGGAATGGTCTATAGACAAGACAGAATTAAAGGAAGAGCCATTGGTGGATCCTTACGAAATATGTTAGCATGACCATTGGGAAACGCCACACACATCCCCTTTGGACAGCGCTAACGCTGACCCCTTCACTTTTGTTATACTTTTTCTTATTCCTCTATTTTATACTGCCTTTTGTTTGGCTTCGTTCCGGGGTCAGTATTAGCGTTTCCCTAAAGGAGATGTGCGTGGCGTTTCCTAAGAGTCATGCTAACACATTCCCAAAGGATCCACCAATGGATCTTCCTTGTTTTCGGCCAAACGGGCTTGCCGAGTTATATAGCTTCGTCCTAGCCTCATGTCGCACGCAGACCCGCGTCGGCTTGCCGCTTCTTGCGCCGCATTTCGGCCAGCCGAGTTAGGCGCTGCTTCCGCTCCTCTGTCTCGTACGCCTGCCTTGCACGCTTAGCAGCGGCATCCGCTGCCTGACGCTGCTTTCGCTGTGCACCGGTTTCCCGCACGCGCATTGGCTTCCGCCCCGTGACGTCGACTCCCTCTCGCCTTTGTCCTTCACTACACTCTCCTCCTCTCTATGCGGCGCGCTACTCTTTCCATTGCTTTGTCCGCCAACGGACGTCGGCAGCTTTTCCCTGTCATGTGGGTACTAATGCTAACGCATGAATAAGTGTGAAACTGGCGGGCAACAAAACGACATGTCCTGCGTTGCATGATGCGCGAACGCTGCAGAGCTCACATGTAGAAGCTCTGTAAGGGACCGTAGAGGCCCGGCACGCAGCCGGCAGCGGCTTCGCGGTACGACTTGGGCGGCACGAGCACCACCAGATCTCCGCTCGTCAGAGGAATGCCCTGGCTGAACTGCTGCCGCCGGAAGGTCTCCATCAAGCGGTGGCGCACAGAGCGGCACAGGGTCTGAAAGGCGGTAGTGGATTCTTCTCGCGGAGCAGAATGCATTGGAACCAAACACGTAGATTAAAATAGCACCCCCGTGGAGCGAGGTGGCCAAGACACACATAGAGAACATAAAATGTAGAAATAACGAGAACACCCAGTCGAGCTGGTGAACTTTCAACATTTTGAAGACCCGTGACCATGGTGAAAGAAGAGAGAGATTTGTCGGAGCAAGGCCAGAAAGGGTGTCGAAATTTCACTCGGGCTTCGCGCATCTCCAACGGGGAACTGTCAGGGCTTGCGGCCGCGCATAGGCTCGGTCGCGAGCACCGCGGCCTCGAAAACCTGTGCGCGAATAAGGACGGTTTCTCGAGCTCCTGTCATGTTGCGCCATCTCACGGTGCTTGTCAGAAATGGGAGCGAACCTTTGACACACTTGCTCCGTGGCTAGGTGGAGCCGTTCAGACACCGCTTTCGTCTTCCACCGTGCTCGTGACCGAGTAGCAGACAATCTTCCTTTTGGTACCTTGGTCTCGGGTTCTCAAGAAGTTGATAGAAGGCAGCTCTATTTGTAACATACACATTTCCACGGAGTAGAATAACGATCTGTAGCGACATTCACGTTCTGCTCATGTCGCACACACGATGACGACGAGGTGAAGATGCCTCTTCAGCGCGCGAGAATAAAAAGATCAGTTCGAATCCAAACGCTGTCCGAGCTGGTTCGTTTCGTTTCAGCTCCAACAGATCTGTTTAAAGCCTCAGGCGTTACCTGGCTTGGTAGATGGCGAAATAAGAATGTTGCGAGTTTGATGTACCTAAATAAGAATTTCCCTTCGGAATTACGGCTTCACAGAATGACTTTGAGGTTGAATTAGGTGTAAAAAATATGTTAGGTACACAGTGATATCGAAGATCACAACAATGCACCTGAAAAGTTTATCTCAGAGTTCCTAGTTTTGAATCGTTCCTTAAGCTTTCGCTTCAATGTCGCACAAAGCAAGGATTCTGGTAGGCTCTCGAAGACACGTGATAGATACTACTTTCGCGTATGTTCACCATATTCTGCTCGGATTCGAAGTACTAAACAAAATCGAAGCGTTGATGTCATTGGCCGTTGTTTAATTACAGCATTCTAAAAATTAAAATTCGAGGGAAAAAAAGAAAGAAAAGACAGTACAACTAAATAAACAAACTTTGTTGAAGCACGCCTGTTCCGCTTTCCTGGTGGCGTACACGTATCGCTAGGAAAAAGTCCGCGTTGCGAAGGAACAATGGAAGCCGTGATTGGTGGCTCTAGAGACAACTTTATAATAAGGTTCCGGAAGGATATAGGTTGAACTATTACGTATACAAACTATGGTATGTATGTCGGTGTCATACAAACACGCGCACAAAGGCTTAGGTGCAGGAAGGCTATACTAAAGTAGTGCACATTTTTGGTCAAGTTTGTTTTTCTTTTAGAACGGTCATGGCAGCTTTCGAATATGTCCGCCCTTTGAAATTTCCCCAGTAGCGGACGAAATGAAATTGCGAGCGCTGACGCGACACAAACAATCTCAAGTTGTAATAGCTGACACACTTGTCTCTAGAATTATACGTTTGAGCCTTAAGAAAACTATTTTGACACAACATAGTATTCAGCCCGTGGTGACGTTTCCGGGCGCGCCTCCAGGTACCTCCATAAACATAAATTATACATTACTAAATATATTCAAAAAACAAATCCCCGGAGAAGGTGAACAAGGGGGACAAAGGACAAACACAGCTAAGTTGTCCTTTGTCTCCTTTGTTCCCTTCTCTTGGGATTATTTTCGTCATTCTTGCCCAGCTCGCTCGCACATTCGCATTAATTGCTTTATGATTATAAAATCATTCGCCGTATCCTGTGAAACCAAAAAAAGCATGCCATTCAGAGGTTTTCTAAAAAAAAAATTGTTGATCCTCTTTTCAAGCGTTTTTAAAAAGTTAAAATAATAATTAACTAATAAAAAAATTTGCAACGCTATATAAAACTAAGGCAACATCCAACTTGGACTGATTCTTTTCCAGTGCGTTTCTTCAAACTTACACTAAATTAATGCTAAAATACTTTTAATCGTGTCGCTTTCGCTATTGTATAGTTGCTTCTTTTTTTTCATTATTGCTTTGCACTATAGTACGTGGTAAGTCAAACTGAATATAGATTTAAAGAAAAAATAAAACATAGCTTTTAACGAAGGGTTGAGCAGTGGCGAAGCGACACGTGATATGTCGACAGCGTTGGCGAAAACCGTGAAGTAGCGACAATATGAGTATCCAGATACCGGATAAAAAGGTCGCCAGCGTCCTTATAATCAGATGGGAACCCCGATGCCCCTAACAATAAGAACCATTGCTCGTGGTGACGACTGCAAGTCCCGGTGGGATCGCTTTTTCCTCGAGCGATTTCAGTCGTCTCACAGAAATACAAATAGTACTTAAAGCGTTTAAATGGTTTAACTTATACTACCGTGACTTCAAAATTTTAATGAACATTTTCTTTTTTTTTGTTATTTTAGCCTTCCCTTTTGATCTTTAGTTTTGACTCGGCGTACACCATGCAGTCTGAAAACGAATTACAAACACAGCATCTCGTTAGCTTAAAAAAGTAATATACGTTTATCTTTTACTATGCGTTCTTTTTGACGGTGTTAATTGTGAGGCTGGGAGCGCGTCAATCTTCTTTCTTTATGGCCGTTCTCACAATTTTGTATAAAAAAAACGCAATTATAATTATTATTATTACTCGAGACCTGCGAGGGTATTTTGAGAAATATTTTACCGAGACGCGATAAAACGAGCAAGCAGTAGAGGTGTTAACATAAGTGAGCTGACCGCGTTCTGCCGGATCGGGTAGCAGGTGCGGTTGTGCGTGGGCCAGCCCTCCGGGCAGTCGGTCCAGGGCGCGGACTTGAGCGAGGTCAGGAAGTACATCAGGTAGTCGGACATGGCCACGGAGTCGCCCACGATGTGCAGGATCGCGTACAGGCTCATCGTGTATCCCAGGCCTGCGAGCCAGCGCGAGTGCCCCACCGCCACCCGGGAAAAATTTACCGCGGGAGGTCTCAATGCTGTACGGAGTGAAACTAAGGCAGAGGAGAAGAGGAGTGCGCGCCCGGACATCATAGCGTCCAGCTCTGTCAGCTCATCCGGACGTCCGCCGTCGCAAGAGGCTTACACCCCGGTCTTGTCTCTGTTGGTTGTACTCGGTTGCAAGTGTGTGAACGACGCTTCAGTGGGTAGGCGTAAAGGCTTCCTCTCTGGTTCAGGCGAACAAGAGCGTCGCCTGCTCCTCGACCAGTATCTCGCGTTCGAACGCTACGGGGTTCGGCGTTCGAACGCGCTCGTGCAGTGAGTAGAGACAAGGGTAGCTATACTTCGTTTCAGCTTAGGTCCGAGCGCGGCGGATGTTATGAGCCGAAGGGCCAACCAAACAGCAAAAGAGGCACAACGTCATGGCTTGCTCTCTGCAGTTGATAGGACCAGCTGGTATTTGCCGTCTCTCTGTGCGTACTCCTCCACCGGCTGGTCCTATCAACTGCAGAGAGCACGCCATGACGTTGCGCTTTTTGCGCTGTTTGATTGGCCCTTCGGCTCAAAACATCGGCCGCGCTCGGAGCTAAGGTGAAAACCGTGAAACGAAGTATAGCGTTTGCGTCTACCCACTAGTAATTCCAATCACGGCTCGGCGCTTCGGTGTCTCCGCTCTTTCTCTCTCTCAGCTTCTCCCCGCGTGCGCCCGTACGCCTCAAACAATTTCCGCGAGTATACTTCCCCGCAAGTTGAGGCGCGGCGCGGGAAAGAAGGCTTACGGGTATTGAGATAGTCAAGCGGCTTAACCAATCTTCCGGGGGAG
The DNA here is from genome assembly GCA_037355805.1 of Ixodes ricinus. Classification (NCBI taxonomy): domain Eukaryota; kingdom Metazoa; phylum Arthropoda; class Arachnida; order Ixodida; family Ixodidae; genus Ixodes; species Ixodes ricinus. Next base: position 24,024 of record JAZHYW010029000.1, on the reverse strand, counting down.
AGGAGGGGTCGACAGTGCCTCGGGGACGTCAGAACGCCAAACTCTCGTTCGTACGATTAGTCGGTAGACCTGAAGCTAGCTGTCTTTGCATCCACTGCACTCGCCGAACCCCTTATGGGGTAGGCAAACTAGCGCCGTGGCCATGACGAGCGGGAGAAAGTTCACGGCAAAGCCGGGGAGACTTCACTCCTCGCCACGACACGTTCCGGCGAGCTACGGCGTCCCGCTCACGCCCCGTGACGTGTGTTCCGTGACAGAAACTCATAGATGCTACCAATCACGTTCACGAGCGGGGTGGAGAGGACGTTGGCATGACTTGCGTGCAGTCGGGAGTCGCGACGGGGCTACCGGCCAGACTCCCGGATGCAGCTAAAAGCACTGAGCACGTGGACGGAGGGTGGGCCAGTTACACCACTCCCCCCCTTCTCCGACTGACCACGGCTTGCCACGGCTTGCTGACGTGTTAAAACTGAAAGACGGAGAGGGAGTCCAGGTTTTTTAAAGAAGCGGTTAAACGTTAATGAACCACGGCGTCAGTTTGCTTACTCCTTTAGAACGTGGAACAAAGGCGTCCGGCGCTTGTCTTTCACATACGAACGTGTTCGATAAGTGCAGTGGAGACAATCCCTAGCAAGAAAACCAGTTTAAACTGGGTTATGGAACAGGAAAATCTAAATGGATTTCTTTCTGGAAACCTGAAAGCCAGTTTGCAGAGCGTTGTCTGCAATCTGGATTTCAGGTTTCCAGCAAGTAATCTAGTTAGAGTTTCCTGTTCTATAATCCAGTTAGCTTCAGGTTCCTGTTCTATAATCCAGAGTTTCCTGTTCTATAATCCAGATAGACCTAAAGCTAGCTTTAGGTCTATCCACTAGTTGTTGCAGCCACAGCTCGGCGTTTTGACGTCCCTGCGTGCTCTTGTCTCCTCTTCTTCCTCACTTTCTCGGCGCATTACGGGGAGCGCTGTTGGATGTTTTGTTTGAGACGTGCAATGAGGTAGAGGGCCTTGGAGCGATACACTGGCAGCTGAAACTGACCCCCAATTGGCCGCCGCCATGTTGCACATTTTGACCACTAGACACGTGACCTTATAGTTTTACGCAGTGGCGTAGTAACGGGGGGGGCCGGGGGCCGTGGGCCCCGGGTACCAGGAGTCTAAGTCACGAGGGGGGTGCCACTTATGGCGGCAATCTCCCCCGGCTTGACTGGTTCGTAAGTGGCAAAGAATGTGTAGACGCATGAGGTCACCACTCTTCCATCACGAACGTGTCTGGTGCAGAGTCGCAAAACTGGCTTGGCTCGCGCAAAGTCATCGCGCACCGGCGGAAAAAACAAGCGCGGAAAGTGCGGGAGCACTCGAGAAAGAGCTGTGCCCGGGCACGCCGAGCCAACGCCACCTAGTCTACGCCAAACCCAGCGCAACACGACGCTGGCTTGCGCCGACCACGGCCGGACTGCGCCGAGACAGCAAGAGAAGGCGCCAGACGAAGAAGAAAGAAATCACACGAAGGTCTTACACGAAGGGAGTCGCGGGGAGGGGGTAAACGTGTTGGGTAAACTCTCAACGTGTCGTCTCCCTCACCCCGGACTCTCACCCATGGCTGTCCACCCGTGCACGGCACCGCACCACGCGCCGAGGGGAAGTGCCGAGAGGAGGTGCTGGCGAAAGGCTTCTGCTCAGCAAGCTCCCTCGCCCTCTGACCCCGCCGTAAGTTCTAGAAGCGCGTCGCTCGCCGTCGGGAGGCGGTCACAATGTAGTGTTCTGGCAAGTGAATTCGTAATGTTGTGACGGCGACGGCGTTTCCTGTTGCCACAGCGTGCCATGACTGGAGACCGTCGAGCTTCCGGAAATCTGCGTGGACGGACTGGCTTCAGCGCCGCAGTGTACCGTATGCCAACGATTGTTTGATTGCATTACTTTCCATTTTAAGGCGTGCGGTTTAGAGGCTCGTTTAGCGACAACATCTTACCGAATTGCCTCGAAACTCTGTTTAGAGAAAGTGGCGGCCGCCGGCATGCTGTTGCTTGCCGAATCGTTAGCGGTGAACCCTTGGCGGTGCACGCTCGAGCTTGATATTATATCGTATTTTCCCGGAGCGATACCGAGGGTGACCACAAGGTCTGTTTGGAAGCCTAGCTTGCCGCCGCGTACAGACCGCATTTCTCTAAACTGAGCCTTCACGTTCTCTAAACCAGAGGTGTGCAAAGGGGGGGTCGCAGGACGATGTCTGGGGGTCGCGGGATATCAGGGAGCCGACGAGGTGCCGATGGCGCTTTGACACTGCTTCAAATATTTTACTGCCAAGTGCTACCCGTATGTCTTTAAAGGGATACTGGAATGAAAATTGAAATTTGACTATCGTGTCCATAAATTAGTTGAATGTGACCTATTATACCCGTAAAGCGTTTCATTTGCACGAGAGCTCGTGCAAATGAAACTGTATTTATTATTTCATTATCGCTGCGTGACCTCGCGTCGCGGTTATGGCTTTTAGCTTTGCGGTCTCGGGGAGCGGGGGGGGGGGGGGGGGTGACAAAAGACCTAAGGGCCCAGGGTGCCAGGTGGTCTAGCTACGCCACTGGTTTTACGTCTAGATTTTAATGAAGTGCGGCGTACAAATCATTGCTCATTGATATTTAATAACAGCACAGACAAGATAAGTTATGTTTCGTTTGTTTTAAGTCCAAAACTTTTACGACAAAAACTCGGGCAGCTTCGCAATGCCTCCGCTAGGTGCCGTCAGCCGCGGTGCTGTATTTTGGGTGTTTGTCGGAGCTAGACACTGATCTCTGAGGCTAACTGTATTGGAAAAGAAAATAGTTTATTGTGTTTTTTACAGCGATCGCCATACAAATCTTGGCTCAGTTTGGCGTAAATGCCTCAGGATTTGGTACGGTCTCGTGTCTAGTGGTCAAAATTGTACAACATGGCGGCAGCCAAGTAGGGGTCACTTTTGCCTGGTAAACGGGAAACCAGTTTATTGCTCTAAGCCCCTTTACCTCGTTGGAGACGTGCTATGCCAGCAGGGTCAATGCTAGTTTGAAACCTCATGCACTTCGTCGATGCGATCTTTACATCTGCGCAAGGCCACCGGTTACGACCCACATACAGACCTTGTCAGTTTGTTTAGAAAGGCTACCTTGATGTCTACATCTTCACTAAGGCACGTTTTTGGGTAAAGTTCTTACTTTTTACAACAAAAAAAAAAGTGCCTTGGGGACATTTTTAATATCGAAGGAGAAGCAAACCGCAAACAAAGCCGCAAATATAGCGGGTATTGTATTCTGAAGTTATTTATCAATAAAAGGACCGAGGCAGAGCTTTTTTCCTGCACATACTAAGGGTGTGCATGTTTGATTCCTTAACATTTTTCAACTGTTAAAGCTACTTCGATTATATTTTATGAAACACTTTTTGAATCGGTGCTGTCACTGTAAATAAATTCATAATATATATGGGAACTTGAAAGTAACATTTTGGTTTTTTTTGTGGCATTATATTAGACATGAAAAAGATCATAGACGTCTCTTTTGGTTCCGGTTATCTCTTCAGAGCCTTCATGGAGACTTATGTACGCAATCCCACAGGATGTGTACTGCCAGAGAAGAAAATCGATCATTGGTCGCTGTACATGTGTAATATCGTCATTAATCGTGGCTATCCTGTCAGAGTCTTCCTTTCTAAAGGATGTGTTCACACAGTACCGTTTTCTTACGTTACGCTTAAGTCACCGCAACATCCGTGTACTGAATGTCGCGTGCAGGTCTACTACTTGAACTTGTTACCAGGCTTCAAGTGAACCACAGATGTCTCGGTGACTCTCGACGGGAGCCGGCGCAATCTTTCGTAACATAATGCAATAACGGAACGTAAGGAAACAATGCCGCGTGAACCGGCCTTTAGAGCACACAACCAGCGTACGTTAAACTTGCTTGTTATTGCAGTGGGAACATACTACCATTTCCTTCTAAAACATCAAGGTTGGGAGGTTTTATGTGATCACTGCATGGTTGCCGCACGTCCTCAAGTGCAGCAATGACCGACTAATGGGCGCTAGGTGAACACATAAAAAGTAATACATGACTCAGGATCTTTGAGTGATTTGTGAGCATGTTACGATAAAGCTACCTCACTGCACGCAGGAACTTTTAGAATTATATAGAAATTAGTAACTGGCATTTTGTTTGCAATGCTTTTTTTTCACAATTTTGAAGGGTGTTTGCAGAGGTGGTCGCTTCTCTTTGTTATTTTTTTAGGACCGCCACAATGGCATTTTTGTCTCTGTTTTGTTTATTCGCCTGACGGCGCTTCGGGCGAGAATAGGGAGGCGCTTTGGGAGACGAGTGTCGCGTTTCAGGGGGTCCCGCGCTGTTACGAGTCGGAATTTCGCTTGTCTATGAGCTTTTTCCGGTATCGGGGAAATGGCCGCGGGCATGTCGCCTTCTTCTTTGCATTTCGTGCTGAACCCCGTTTTTGAACCCGCGTGAAAGCACTTAACTTGCCCACGAGAGGCTGCTGTCTCAGTGCCGCGTACGTGTAACCCTTAACCCTCAAACGCAGGGCCAAACGTAAAGGTTTGCGGGGGAGCCCACGACCGGAGACATAAACCCGTCACCGGTCGCCAGGTCGTTTGCTGGGAGACAAAGTGCTTCAGAGCTCTCGGAGTCGTGTCTCGGAACTCTTCCGTGACACCCGAGGACCAGGCGCTCCCCATATATTCTGTATATGCCTGGCGCGCCTTTCTTTTTAACTTTGTTTCCAACGGCATTTTGTTGTGGCATAGACGTGCCCCAGCCGACATGTCTCGGTGGTTCTCGCCGTGGTTCGCGAATGTGTATCTTCTGTGGCATATAGGAAAGCCATAAGTCGTATTTTATACTCGGGTTCTGAGAACAAAGACTTGGCTTATGGTTCACTCTCGGAGCAATGACCTCTCACCCGATTGGTCGAATGTGCGTTGGATCCTCTAGCCACTGGGACCAGGGTCGAACTCTGATTGGCCTGGACGGGTTCGAGCGCGCTGTTTTAGGCCCTGGCCGGACAAAGAAATCTTGTAGTTTTGGAACGGGCTCGTGAGCGACCCCACTTACGTTAAGCTCCCGCAGTGCGCCGCGTTACCTGTCTTGCGCGACAGCGTCTTCGTCTTCGCGGCTACAAGGTAGTCGCCGTCCTTACCGTGCGCGGTAGGACCATCTGACGCCGGGGCGTCGCTTGCAGTCTGTAAGCAACGAGCTTGAGTAAAGTTAGAGCGGTAAACCAGCGGCCAAAAATGGTGCCCTCCCGATGGCCGCCATCTTGCCTGTTTACCACATTAGTGATCACGTGACGTTAAGATGGCTGCGCCCAGAAGTGGGGCAGATCAGATTGGCCGGATCACGGTCAGCAGATGGGCCCTCTGTGGTCGTGTTCCAATCTCACTCAAATGAATCAGGGTTATTCCGCGGATCAAGTCACGTGACAAGACAGATACAGCAATGCTGGACGCGGGTAGGTTTTCGTACGCAATGGGTACGAGACCTTTACCCGAGCGTGAGATAGAGTAAATTCCGCTGGACGCGGATAAAGATTGGAACAGAACCCCAGATGGCCCTTCTGCTGACCGTGTTCTGGCCAATCTGATCTGGCCCACCTCTGGGCGCAGCCATCTTGACGTCACGTGGTCCCAAATGTGGGAAACAGGCAAGATGGCGGCAACCGGGGGGGTGCCATTTCCGCTGCAGGCCGTGGGTCCCGGTTTACCGCTCTAAGGTAATAGTCAAGCTCGTTGTCTGTAAGCCGTGCGCGGCAGTTTATTACAGCGCGTGATCTGTTCACACTTGTCGTCTTTTATGTAACTGCTTGATTATTTTTTTTTTTACCGAAGTAAAGTTTTGTCGATTTTGTTAACCCAACGAGTTGTCCGTCGCCTCTGCATCACCACCGACGTATCCAGCCCTCCAGCATCTAGCTTCATCCACAATCCCCCGGGCCTCCACGGCAACTCAAGGTGGCCCATCGAGGTCGGGGAAAACGACCTCCTAACATCACTGTGTTTTTCGATATCGACGTTTTTTTTTAAACCACGACCGTCTTCCCTTTACCGGCACATGCTTGTTTAATAGAACACTACACACCTACGTTCTCTTGTTGTAGGTACATGCAAGAAACAACGCCCTGTTGCACGGTAATATGTGCCCTTCACGTTGCTGAAAAGTACGCTCCTTCACGTACACAATTGACAAGCCCTGTAATGGTAAAATAGACGCGTGAAGCCGTCCCCATCCACACCGCCAGTCCCGCCTACAGCACACGCGTTTTCACTCTAATCTGCGGCCTACACATTTCCGAACACTACATTTCTACACGTACACTATTGACAAGCTTTGTAATGGTAAATAGATGAGACAGCCGTTCCTCTCCACACCGTCAGCCAAGCCTACGGCACACGCACGAATAATAAACAAACGCTGTACCAGCACACGTATGATGAGTCTCTCTAACTCCTCTCACGCGAGCGGCCAACGACTATCTTCCGGAATAACAAACAAGACGCCGGCAGCACGCAACTCGCGCTTGCCGAGCGCCTCTACAGCATCCTAATACAGCGCCAGCTTTCTCCGCGGAGAACCGGGCAAAAGCACTACTATTAGCTGTGTCACCGCGGGCGTGCTCGCCGCGCTAAGCAGCTGCCGCCTCAAAGACCAAATCCAACAACTCATGCAAAGCGTCGTTGCCGGTCACGCGCCGCATTAGCGAAATCTCTCTCACTCCATCGCGCAAAGCGTGCGAACGTGCAGCCTGCGAGAGAACATGAGCAACAACAGCAGCGACAGCAACAACACGGAATGCGGGCTGCCCAAAATTACGAGCCTCGGTGGTGCACACCCTGCCTTTACACGAGCTCCGCTGCTTCCAAACAACAGCGACAAAGGGGTGCGCTAAGGAGAGTGAGCGGCCGAGGCAAAGGCTGCCTCTCCGCGCGTGGTTACGACATTGCTGACAGCTGAAGTTTTACGAGAGCAACGGGCAGGGGGCTTAGAGACGAGCTCTACGCGGTGCGGTGCTGCTGTGCTCGCTCCGTGGTGCACCCGGACGAACTCCGTTTCACCTGAAGACAGCAGACGCTATGCGAGTTATCGGAGCCAATCCGGGGCCCTCGTGAGTGTCACGGGACCTTGAGGAGGGTCGTAGCGACCGAAACACTTTCGAGAAAAATCAAAGCAGCGCTTTCTACCTCCATATAGAACGTCATCGCAGTATAGATGGCGCCACCTCGGTACTTGGGCCCGTGCGCGTTGCGTTCAACCAAAGGTGTCAACCTTCTATGGTGCGCGGGCTTCGATGATTCCATAGGTGCGTGGTGTTGCAGCGACGCGCGAGGCACTTGGTCACGTAGTACGTTCGCAGCGCTGGATTGGTTGGGATGGCTGGCAGCGTCGACTGCGCTCCGTGATAAGGCGAGACGGAGCAGGGCTGCGTCGGGGAGCTTTTAGCGCACGCTTTTCTTGCCGTCGATCTCTGGCAAATTGCAGAGCTGAGTTTGGGAATGGTGGACGGGAGCGTCAACTGGAGCCGCCCCGATACCGGGGAGCTGGCCGGTCAGCTGTTTGGAGCTCGCGCTTTGTGAGCCGCGCCGGGTTCCTGGGTAATTGTGCGGCCAAGGCACGCTTGCCACTCAAGGAGGGGGTGGGGACCGGCAATCGGCGCCAACGGGGTCATTGTGGAGCCGGAGTGCGGGCGCTGCCGCGTGTTCTTTCATGCTGGGCGTTGTTTGGACGATGCTTCGTGCTTTAGCGCGGGGAAGGCTCAGTTGGGGTACGCACGCCGGTAGGAAACGTAGCAATTGACCGGACGGACTCTTAGTGGTTTAGTGAAGAGGACCGTACTGGTGTGACATGTCGCCACACTGACAAGCGGTTAGGAAAAGTAGGAATGACGTCGCCGAGCAACTTTGTTACCTGTCCCAGACTGTGGCTTCGATGGTGCTTCGCAGTAAGAAGTATTTTGCTAGAAGTTAATCGCGGCCGGATTCTACTTCTGGAAGTAATACGATGAAGGCCTCGCAGCTTCGGGCGGGGCCTGTGAGGCACTGGCCCCGTTGTTCCTTACGTTGTGCATACACTCCCATATACCATAGCTCCTGGAGGGGAGCTAGTAGTATTCTTAAATAAATAAATAACAGTCAGCTATTTTCAATAGTCGGTTTCCGAAAGCACGGCACTGGGGAATTAAACTTTTTTCGGGGTAATTAACTTAAGATATTAACTGAAAAAAAAAAATAAAACCTATTCTACTCTGTAAAAAAGCACTCACACTCCCAAAGAGTTGTTTTTTTTTTTTTTTTGGGGGGGGGGGTGAGGGACGATTCACTGTTTATGGTGCCAACACAGCACCTCGCAGTGATTTTTGCACCATGCAGAGACGTTTCTTTGCGGAGAAAAATAAATCATAACAAATTGCAACTCGGACTGTGCCAGGAGAGACAAATACGCGTCCTAGATGATCTAGAACAGGGGTTGGCAACCTGCGAGGCAGTTTCATACAGTCCCGAGGACCACACGGTAGTTTTGTTCTTCTTCTTCTTGAGCGTTGTGAATGAACAGGATAGGGGGAGGAAGGAGAGGGCCAATAGTGGATGCGGTAGTTTTGTTCTTAAATAGATTAGGCAGAAACAAGGAGCACTTCCTATTGGCATTGTCAGGCTTCCCAGTACTTGAGCAGAGAACGCACTTTACTTCCTTTTTTACTTTTCTTCGCCAACCCTGGCGTTCGGGCCCCTCTGTGTCAGCTTCGTGACGATTCGGCCTGCCGCCGTAAAAGATTGCCGACCCCTAATCTAGAACGTCAGAAAATATTTAAGGTCCTGCTTGGTCACCGCGCTTGACCAGTAAAGTGAGTGAAAGTAGTTTGTAACACCCGATTCTCAAACTGCCGTTTTCGGGCATAAAAACGCCACACTTCGAGCCGCAAATGTTTTTTTCTGGCTAGTTGGTTTTCAGCAGATCCTAATAATATATTGGCACGTATCTCGCCAGTGTCGCTCTAAATTATGTTATTTATTGTTTTGATTCATCATGCTTTTTTTTTTTTCTTCGTAGGCTGAAGGGAGATATCATCACCGACAAGCAGCATTTGCTCTTTTATTTTTGTTCTTAACATCTACGCCATTCCTCAATTATCGTAGAGATAACAGCAAGCAGTTGCTGCGTAGAATTTCGTGAGCGGAGTGTGTAATTTAAGTTATGCAGTGTTGTATATTTGAACACAGTGTCCTGTTTCTACTATTTTCCGCAGCTAATAAAGAGCATCTCTTTCGCGTGAAAAATATCTATGTACCGCACTGTACCTTTCATGAGACTTCTCTAAATCCAGCATGGTGTGCTTACATTCCTCAATAAAAATGGATATGATAAAAAGGTGAATGTGTCCATGCGACGAAGCCATCTTTTAGAGCTGTCTTTTCGCGTGCTTGTGAAGCAGAATGCGTGGAAAAAAGAGACAGCAACAAAAACAGCGGGTTTGTTACTGAAGAAATATTAGGACTGGCAAGGGAGAACTTAAATTGACTCTTTTTGCTTTCTTTATGTCCTGCTCTCCTGACTGACCTGAAAGCTGTAAGTGCGAGTTGTGTCTCCGTCAGCTAAAAGACGCCACATGCAGAAAGCCGGTACGTGAAGAGCGGCATCTCAAGACCAATCTATTTTGTGTGTAAAGTATAACAACAATATTCTGCGCTACGAAATGTGGCGCGAAAACAAACGTCAAAGGTTTGGCGAGGAAGATGGGTATCCATCTAATAACAGTATAGATATATAGCGACTGGACGCAGTAATACGACTCGCGGTAAGAAACCAGGCGAGTCTAGAATCAATAGTTCTCGTATAAAAGACTCCCCAATCGTTTATGGCCTGCCAGTCGTAGTCGTAGCAAAATAATTCGTTCACGATCCAACCTACATGCGCTAGCGCCGTATCGCACGCGCTAAATATATGCGGCGCGAGCGAACGTCTTTGTGTTGTTTACTAAATACGGCGGATGTCCCACGGCCCCACGGCGACGTCACCCCGAAGACATTCGGGAAGTGCTTTCATCGCGACGTCACGAAAACAAATCCAACAAAAAAGAAAGAAAAAAAGAAATCCGTCCGACACGGTTGATTGATGTCAAGAGCTCCCGGGGATGTCGGTAAGTACGACGTGTCGCGATGATTCCGACACGTCGTACGTCAATCGGCGACGCCGGACTCCGTTTCGCCTTACGATAGACCGGGGAGGACACTACGAACCGTCGAAGCCAATCGAACGCCGTGTTCATCTCACGTGACGTCCGAGAGGGGCGCGGTGGTGACTCCGAGTCGCGTGATGAAGTACTGGATCGGCTGGGATGGCTGGCATATAGCGTCCGCTGCGGTCCATCGAGCGAAAGTTACCCACGCCCGCCGTGCGGCATTTCCGGAGCCCTCGTCGTCATATCCCCGCTTCGTTTCACCTTACGATGGACCTCAGCGGACGCTACGGGCCATGCCAGCCGATCCGACACATCGAAGATATCACGTGACTGCGCGCTCCGCGCGTTACCACGCCCCGTTCGAAAGTCACGCGACACTAACGTTGCACCGGATCGCTTATGGACGCAGCGTCCGCCGCGTGTTCATAGGCGCGGGGTGTCAAAGTGATCGAAGGGCGTCCGGCGAGGAGAGCACGCACCTATGAAGAGCGGCACGGTGCTGAAGATGCCGCGGTTCCCGTCTCCGGAAAACTGGGCGAGGCTGCTTTCCAGGTGCATCATAGGCATCGCGATGATCGCCAGGAACGTCAGGTACGCCAGCAGGAAGGGCGCTGCACGAGCGAGTCCACACGCCAAAGACACATTCGAAAGCTTCATTTTCTTTTTGTCTAATATTTGTTTTTGTTTTGTTTTAGTCCCCTGGAATAAACGAGGCATGAAGGTGGCAGACGCTGATAGAAATAACTCGGGAAAAAAAAAAAAGACACACTCCATTAGGTTTCGGGATAGAATTCGAGGCTTCGCCTGGAGACAAAGTTTCAACAGGTTATAAAGACACTATGCTGAGAACCAGTTCGTCCGCTTCATGCGCAGGGGTTGCGGGGACTTCAGAACGACGCCGAGCTCTGATTGGCTCTGATTGGAAGGATAGTCGGTATACCTCAATGCTAGCTGCTTTGAGGTCTACCATAGCCTCCTGTGTATTGACAAAGCCTGGCAGATCGCCACGAGAAGCGGCCGCCGAAATGGAAAAGGTGAAGCGGTAGTCAACGGATGAGAGGAGAGCCACGTGACTGGCGCCCCGATGCGGCGAGACGCCGAAACACACTTCTCCCGAGCGAACAAGAGTGTTTCGGGTTCTAGCCGCTGCAAAAGCTGTGCGCTGACGTCCTAGTTCCCTGAGAAATATCTCTTTGGAGCTCTATGTTACCAGATCCTCGCGCTCGAAATCTGCTACCGGGCACTCCATGGCTCCGTCGTCGAACTGCCAGGCTTTGTGAGTATAGAGGAGGCTATGGGTCTGCCCACAATACTCTCAATCAGGGCCAATAGGAGCTCGGCGTTTTGATGTCACCGCAACCCCTGCGCATGAAGCAGACTAACTTGCGCTCCGCATAGTCAGTGACAGCTCAAGAAACGAAGGGCGTGGAGGGTCTCGAGCATCTTATTATCGCTTTGCAGCCACAGCACTCACGCACACACATACACCACACAGACACACGCACAGATTTATTGCGCATTACTTGTTCAGAATAATCGCTAGTGGATTAGACCTTTTTCAAAAGTTCGTGCCAACGCCTTTCCTCCATTGCTTGCTCACACACGCTGAGAATGTATTGGACACGAATATGACGTCAGCGTTCGGCGAGGACTCGGATCCAATCACGCACTTTGTGAGCAAGCAATGGCGACCGCCAATGTTGCTCGATGGACTTTTGAAAAGGGTGATGTCAAGTTTTTGAGCAGCATTTCGATAAAACACTGAAGCTCTCGTGGATAGCTTATAGATATGGCGATACGGTATAAATGTGGCCCTCAGCTCTAACCGCTGGTAATGCCGGAGTGTGTTGGTAACCGTGCTCACCGCCTCCATAGACGATGAACATCATGGGAAACTGGCTGGCGTTGGCGCTGCCGGCCGTCATGATGAACAGGGTGGCCAGCTTGTGCGCCTGACTGTGGTACGTGCTTCGGCCGTACCCTCCTGTTGACAAGGACGCGATGCAATTAAAAAAAAGGATCTACGTCACGCTATTAAAATATTAATAACACGAGGACTCGCATGAACAGGAGGAGACGAAATTGGAAGTTTTAGCGAATCATCGTTTTCGCAGAGCGATGTTGGTATATACGGGGACAAGTTTAGAAGCGCGCTCTCCGGGAATAATGCCAAAACTACGGAAACGTTTTTTTTTTTATTTCCCGTAGATTATATTTGTGCCGGGATATCTCTAATAGAACAACAACTCTAATTGTGGAAATGTAACGTGGCTCTCTCTGGAGCAAACGCTGAGCAGCACCGCCCATAGCTATACGGCGGTCGATAGTCTCTGTTGGTGAGCGTGTACATGGACGTCATCGCAACCATGCTTAATGCTCATTCCTCCTTGCAAAAAAAAGAAAAAAACTTATGTGGCGTGAAATATATGCCGCAGAATGTATACGCAGTCAGCAGCAAGGCCAGCAGAATGGCTGATGTTGTGACGTCAATGAAATCCATGTATACACCAATTCGCGCCTCTGACGTCACGCCGCTGGGGTGGCGCTGCTGTTGGCAGGGCGCATGCGCAAAAGCCCCCCTCGCGAATCTGGTTCCTGCACACGAGCATTGTCCATGCCTCGTGTGAGAACTACTCGTTTGCGCACACCTCGTGGGGCTCCTTTGGAAACAGCTCGTTGGTCTATATAGTTTACGAAACTATACATGAAAGAGAGGTTAAAATACTCCTAACCAGAAACGTCACACGCGATTTCTTTTTTACAAGATCAAGATAACGACGTTTGTGCGTTGCAGAGAAAAAATGTATCTGTACCGGCTGTCAAACGCAAAAAGCCGTAGGCGTTCATAGGCGCTTTGTCCTTTGAGCTTTATCTCACATCTCCTACAAAAAAGATAAATAAAAAAAGTGATTTTCTCGCATACTGCAAGCATGAACATTTGAAACAAGCTTGTTATTAAGACAACAAGAAAGACAGGGTCAAGTCAACTGCTTCCAAACCGGTACTGCATCTACTCTAGGCAATTCGAAGGAGAGAAAAAAAAATAGGGAGCCTGTAACTGATTTCGGTGAGTGTATTCAAAGCAGACGTCCTCCTTCACACTAGCGAAGGTCCAAATGCTAGTTTGGTGTCACCCTATGTTAGAGGCGTGAGCTTACACCCGCACTCCTCATACTTTTACTGTTGAAGAGACTAAAGCCGGGGTCAAACTGTTCACACATAATACAAAAGACAGTCTGAAATCACGCGTCGCCGCAATATTCGTGATTCGAACGCTGCGTGCCAAGTTTTCTCCTTGAACTCATTGCCATACGGCATTCGAAGCACGAATCTCGCGGTGACTTGCGTTCGAATCTCTATGCAGGTTCTCTTTTGTATAATGTATAAGCAGTGTGACCCCGGCTTAATAAAGACAGCGAATATGCAGCCAACAACCGGCGAACTTCGCCCAGAGGCACATTCGCTTTGCGCCGCGTAATGCGCCCTCTAAGTGAGGGAGAGGAGGAGACGAGAGCGCGCGGGACGTTCAGAACGCCGAGCTCTGGTTGGAATGAGTAAGTGGGTAAACGCGAAGCTAGCTGCCTTTGTCTCCACTGCACTCGTCGAACACGTTTGCATTGCGCGTTTTGCCTCTCGCATCCGAATGCATTCGACGAGCGGAGTGGAGACAAGCGAGCTAACTTTACCGTCTACCCACTATACGTTCGAACCAGAGCTCGGCGTTCTGAATGTCCCCGCGCGCCTCTCGTCTCCATCAGTTTTTCGGCGCATAGCCACTGTTCCGACGCCGCGAGTAGCGCGAACGCTGCCGGTCAAAATTCGGCGCTTTGGCGCAGCACATTGATATTCATTGCACTTTTGGGCGGGTAGGGACGTGCAGGGTGTGCCAGTGTTGCGGAAAGGCTGGCGCCCATGCATTAGGTATGCCTGCGACACCAACCCGCACGTCCTTTCTGTACACTACGTACATGCATCCTAAGTGCCCGTTCAGACAGTTGTGCTTGACTGCGACCAACTTCGACAAGACCGGTTATTTAATCCTCGTATGACTGCCTACGACCAGCTGCGCAGTAAGTGCAGCAGCGCCGTAAGCCGTCGCAGGTGAGGATTAAAAAGGCGGTCGTGTCTCAATCGGTCGGAGTTAAATCGCAAGTCAGTCTGAATGGGTCTTAAAGGATGCTGAACCGAAATTCGATTTCACAAAAGAAGCTTGCAGAAGTGATTCAACGGGGCGCCATAAACCACGAAATATCACTCATATAGCCATATCTCGAGCGGACGGCCGCGGTGCCGGAAACTCCAGCAGCGAATTCCGTAGGTCCCGTTCACACTCTTTGCGACCGACGCTGACCGAGAGAGCTCCTCGATCGTCTCTCCCGGCTGCTAAGCTGCTCCCGGAAGTCGTGGCGCCAGGCTATGCGTCGCGCTGCGCGGAACTGCGTCACTTCCGGTCAGCGAAAGCGCCGCGTTTCGGCGGCAGTTTCGAGGTCGAATGTGCGTAGTACCTATTAGAACGGCTCGTCCGCCGCGTTTTCCGCCCAGCGTTTCGAGCCCCAGACGGCAAAGCTGGCGGATGCGCTGGCGGATCCGCAAGTAGTAAACGTACTGCCGGATTAGTCAGATGCTGGACACTGCAACCCGATTTCACGATGGCGCCAGCTGTGTCCTGTGTCTACAGGGCGCTGTAAGCCACGAAATATCACCTTTCAGGCCATATCTCGAGCGGATGGCCGCATTTCTGGAGAGTGAACGGAGCCGCCTGAGGAAGAATGTTGATGTCACCTTATCGCAGAAGTAGTTGAGAATGAGGAGAAATGGCTCGCTCCCTTTCCCTCCCCGCGCCCTCGCGAAGTCAAAGCGAAAAGAGGAGGAAATGAGAATCGCGAGGTCACGCGTCTTTTCGGCCTTGTGCGAGAGCGCACGTCTTTTACAAAAATACGCCGATCCGTTGGAGATACCGCTTTATGAGTGACGTTTTGGGATCTGTAGCGTCCCGCCTATCGATTCTGCGTTGTTTTCTGAAATTCGATTTTCGGTTTAGCATCTCTTTAATGGTAACGCAGGTAACGTAGTGAAATGGTGAAGGCAAAGGCACACGTGCACTCGAGCTTTCCCAAAAATAACTGTGCTCCGATAGACACGCTGGCAAGAAGCACTTTACAAGGTCACGTAAACCTGACTATGGTCTGCTGCAGGTTAAGAATAGCACAACACGCTCCTCTCCCAAAGCACTCCGCTCTTTCCAGTTTAGTAGCGTGAACGTTGTAAGAAGGCGAAGGGAGGAGAGGAAACCACCAGTCGTGGCGAGCATGAGAGCTTTGTGGAAGGGGTTTGTCCTGTTATTCTTCTCCTGCAACGAACTATACCGGAGGACGCAATGACCAAGTGGGCTGTGTGTACTCTTTCGCATTTCTGAGTTCGAATTCGGAGTTACTAAAACCGTTTTCTCCTTTCCGAACCCTTCGCAAAAGCTCACCTCCTTCGTTCCGCCGTCCATGGATTCAGCCATGGCACAGGGTGGGGGTCGTGGTCAGATCACCAGGAAGAACAGAGCGGAGACGGCAAGTTCGGTCGAGCAGGACGCCTCGGGCTGGACGCGTGTTCGTAGTTAGAAAGAAGATGAACAGAACACGCGCAGCACGGGTCTCAGTGTCGCTTCTTCTTCGTCTTCTTGGTGCAGAACAGCTGTCTGGTTTCATTAGTGACTCTATAGCCGCGTTTACATGAATGCGACTTAGTCGCATCGAATCCAGTTGTCGCATTCGATGCGGTCATGTAAACGGCATAATGCGCTAGAGAAGCGCATCGCATTCAAGTCGCCAGACAGAGGTGGATCGAGATGGCGAGTGCGCATTCATTCAGCCCATGTAAACGGAGGTCGCATCGCATTTCGGAACGGGGAGGATTATGGGAAGGCGCTCGCTGCAGGAGCGAGTGAACAGCTGAGAACATGGCGGCGGCCAACTTCGTCGGCGGCGGCGGAGAGCGGTTCCGTGTGGTCGCCCGCAGTTCCTCCCGAGAAGAAACGCGAGCTTTTATTGACAAACTAAATGAGCGGAATATCACTGAGCTGCTCGGAGAGGGCGGCCCCCGTCCAAGCCTTGCGAAATACGACTTGCGTGTCCAAGGGAGTGCCTAGAGGTTTCGGCGCAAACACGAACGACGCCGAGAGCTCCGAGCACTGCATGGTAGCGCAGAACGAGCAGCTCCTACCTCGGTGCCGTCCCTGGCTACGCCGGAGCCTTTCGGCCTCGGGGTCCGGTCGTGGTTGGCAAGGTATGGCGAGGCGAAGCGCGGTGGCGTCCTCAGAGCGGTTCACGACGATCTCGCTCGCCAGGCCGTGCGCACGCACGTCGCCTCTGATCCAGAGTGGCCCAGCGGCCCGACCTGGAGCCCAAGACGTTTGGGTTTTGATGTTTCTTCCGTCTCGTAACTCCTTGCACAGCATCGAAAACTGCGGGCACGATATTATGGGAGTTTTAGAATAACGTACGCAATTTTAGCGCACGCTAGCGCTAAATTTAGCGCTTGTATTAGCGCACGCGACGCAAGAGAGTTTTAGAATAGCGTTTCTCCGTCGCGACGCAAAATCCCAAGCATCTCGCGCTTGCGACGCCACCAAGATACAGTCACAATTTTTATTTCACGCACGAAATGCTGTAACTTTAGGGAAAAAAAAGTTTTTGGTCCAGAGTAGCATTTTAGATTTGTTTAAACATGAGAATGCGACGCGAGCGGTTGACCGGTCGTGTCCGCTTGCGTCGCCTCGGCAAGAGAGGTCTCATGTACTGACCTTCCCACATCGTACCTTCGCCGAGAAATGTTCGCGCGTCGAAAGCATCAAGGTGCCGGTGATCGTTGCCAAACCGAGTACAATGTCGTTCCGTATTGAAAATCGCAGTCGCGAGGATGCCGCCGACGTCGCACTCACGACGCCGCCGAAGCAGCCGCCGACGTAATCCTGGGAGCCGCCATTTTTTTAACTCTGCTCGTCTTGGCTTTAGCCAACTTCTCATCACGAATCCTCCTTGGAGAAGCGCAAAGACTCTTTGCGTACGCACGCTATTTCCGAGAAATAGCGCACGCTAAAATTGCGCACGCAAAGCGCAAAACCTGGTTTGCGTTCGGAGCATGCGCAGTGGCGACGACGCTATTCTTTGCGCACGCAAAGCTTTAGCGTGCGCTATTCTAAAACTCCCTATTTATTTCAAGCTCGCCGAAAGCATCGACGCCTTCACGAACCTCACGTGCGATGCACCGGAAAACGTGGTCACGTGATGCGGCCGGTGCCGGAAACGCAGCTTTAACTTTGAGCTTTGACACGGCGTGGCGCCACCTTCGCGTAGGGCTTGGTGCGCATTCATGTAAACGCTGCCGCGTCGGCTTCTTTCGGAGGACGATTGGAGTCGATGCGCTGAAGTCGTATTCATGTAAACGAGGCTTATGTTTAAGTCAGTCTATAAAATGTTACGGGTCTACCTGCAGCCACTAATTAAGCTACATAGCTTATTTAATTGGCTAGTTCATGCATATCCTCCATCTATGAATCGCGCCATCCCGAGGGACGATAATGGCGGTTTAGCGGCTGACGTTTTCACAGCTGGCAGTGTTCGTTTCCTAGACCGAGAGCTCTACTGGTGAATTCCCCTCGCAGTTCCAGGGCGCTTTCCAAAATCCGGGACCAAGGCACAATTCCGCTCCGTGGGACCCGCTCCAAATCCACGAGCGGAAGATGAACTCGCATTTTTGGAGCCACCTTTCCCGAGACGGTCGGCCATTCAAAATGGCCGCTGCTCGAACTTGACAATGACAAGTCGACCAACGCCTCAGCCGACTGATGCTTTCCGACGACCGGTCACAACTGTCACTGTTTAATTCCAGAGATAACACGCGACACAGGCAGGGCGAAAATATCCGTACCACGTAAGGAGCCCGTGTCACAAATAATGAGGAAGACGTCCGCGTTCGCCACCGTCACATAACTTTGGCCCTTGGCCGCCTCGAAGCGGCGGGGCACGCACAGCGATCGCCATCGGTGGAGTTCAGATTGCTGGTAAGACTTTAATAAACACAAAGAGGTAACAAACCATCACTTGCACGGTCGTTGCCTAATCTGTTCTTGCTTTATTGCACGAGAAAACGCCGGCGGCATGCAGTGTAAAAAGGTAAACAATCAGTGGCGGCAAAATGAACAGGCCTAACTTTGCGTCTGCCTCCTTCGGATTTTCTGTCGTTCTTTTTCTCGTTCTTCCTCTCACGATCACAGATGTCAGCGTTTACGATTTTCCACGCTCCAGTCCCGGCTTTGCATCCCTGATCTACGCGAGGTAGAAGCGTTCGAGCCGTCACAATCCCGCGTAAACAACCGACGCATCCGAACAGATCCAACTCGACGGCCCGGCCGGTCCGGCGACCTCGCCGCGCCATGCGCACCGCCGAGTTAAAGGAAATGACGTAGCGCGCTTCTGTCAACTTCCGCCAAGCTCCCTGAAATCCCACGGATCAAGTTCGGCGTTGAGGCGCTCACGGGCAGGCGCTGCCACAAATCTACGAGTGGAAGATGACCAACTTGAGCCGGATCTACCAGCGAAAGATGCTCGCTCCAAAAGGTGCGCTTTTGGAGCGCTCAAAATCTGTGAGCGGAATTCACCATAAGTTAGACAAGTCGGTGACGTCACGAACCGGCGCGATTGGCCAGTGCCGAGCTTGACATTGGCGCTGGCCAAAAGACCCCTTCCAAAAGTTAGCCTGACCACCTGTATAACTATCACTATCTAAATGCATACCATAAGTACATGCTAACGGCGGTCTCCTGGCGGTTGGTGAAGGAAGAACGTGAAGAAAGGCACCGATGCGGAGCCTAACGATCCAGGCGTTGGTCTTTGCATTGTTGTTCAATGTGAACGAAACTCACAAGCTTTTGTGTGCTAGGCATTTGAGGGTGTGAAGTGAATTGTTGGAATGCTTGGCTTCGACACGCCAAAGACAGCCCATGACAATAAAATGCCGCGAATTCCAACTATTTACTCAAAGGAACCATGAAACGATTTTTCTACTTTTCTCTAAATACTACTTCAGAATCACTCGCTAACGTTAATAACTGAATGAACTTGTCTTTCTTTTTCTTTCTAGGCAACGGCAGTCGCAAAAGGAATTCGAGAAATATGCGCACCGTTCATCCCCTCAACTCGGAGCCACGCTTGTGCCCATTACTTGAAAAATGTAATGGATTACAATTACAAATTACCTACCCTCAAATGTAATGGATTACGGTTACAAATACTGTCATTGAAAAATAATGAATTAATTTACTCTTCACGTTACAAATTACTTTCACTTTACTTTTTCGCGTACACTTACCAAGAAAACAATATAAACAATTCTGATGTTTCCAAAAGTATTCTGCAACAGTACTTTCCATTTTCTCCTACGCCCACATTATGGTAGTCCTTGTAAAAATAAACTATTGTATTTAAGAGAAAGAATATAGGTGTACTCCGTTCACCTGTAAGCTGACACAGGCAGCGAGAGCTGCAACCGCATCAGCCACCCCTTTATCTTACGGCGACCGGAATAGACCCCAGGAATTCTTCAGACAAAGCTAGCGATGTTCATGTTCAGTAGCAGCGTGTACTTCCGGTATGAGATTCCACAATAAAGGAACCGATCTACGAAAACTCTCCTTTTGAAACGGGCCTGTCAAGCGTGAGCGCAAAGTCTCAAAGATGCGGTCTCGTGCATGTTGCTTTGACCAGACATGTACACGTTACCCCGAAAAAGTAACAAAATACCGCTACTCGCTCAAAAAGTAACTACATACGTTATTCGTTACCGATTCTCAAAAGGAACACGCCACTTCTCCTCAAAACTAACGAGTTACTTTCCTCGTTACTTTGACCACCAAATACACAACTGCTTTTGTTTCATGGCTTATTGTTTTCTTTTCAGTAGCTGCCTCTCAAGCTTTCATCAGTTATGCTTCTCCGCTTCCTTGAGAATAGACCTCCGGCGACGCTAAAAGTCGCTCTACTGACGCGCTTGAAGGAACGGTAGTGCTTGAGGAAGAGCTAATGAATCTGGGATTCTTCACCTCTTTTTTGCTTTCTGCTTCTAAGGTTCCAAGTTGACGATGGGTTTTGTGCCTTCCTGTGTTGGCAACCTCCGGGTTTACATTCTGCCTGTACACGATTCTACAAGGTTCAACCAACGAATACAATACTGGGTGAAGGGACATTCCCAGCCGTATAAAGTTTGACTGACCTGTTCAGAGATAAACGTTGCTATACTGTCATACGTTGTTTAGTTGTTTTTCGGGTTGCCCATCTGCCTTTCTCGCAACAGACGCATACTGAGGTGATTCTTAAAATGAGTCTGTGTAAACGGTGATTGTACAGGTTACTACTCCAATGTAACAA
Organism: Ixodes ricinus; assembly: GCA_037355805.1. Taxonomy (NCBI): domain Eukaryota; kingdom Metazoa; phylum Arthropoda; class Arachnida; order Ixodida; family Ixodidae; genus Ixodes; species Ixodes ricinus. The sequence continues at coordinate 3,405 of JAZHYW010029000.1, read as the reverse complement.
AATACCGTTACTCGTCACTTGTCTTTAAAGGGATAGGAAATCGAAAGTTGAAATATACAAAAAAATCAAGGAAAAAGTCGAATAGGGTCAGCTAAGCCTGTAATTGATAATCACATGGTTGTATTTTAAGTGGATGGCTCTATTTTTCGTCCTAAATGACGGGATTTCGGTGAGTGCCTCAAAATTAGCCATCGAAGAGCGCGATGCATCTCGAGAGATCCGGCAGATCCGGCGCGGCCTTGACGTCATCATGCTATGAAGGGCCAAGTCTATCGTCAGTTACAAGCTTCGCCACTTGGAGGGGTCAACGCCTTACAATCTCGCTTAGTCGAAGGGCTGTAGCATATTGCGGAGCGGCGGAGATGTCTCCAGTGTGCGATGGCCGACAAACGCGACAAAAGCAGTAAGTATGAGGACGAAGACGCCACTACATGACCAGTCGTCATGATGGTCGAGAGGTGATTCGGCCTAGAGTCGTATTTGTATGACCCGCGTCTACCTTGTCTTCGTCATCTGCAACAGGTAACAGAGTCTATTCACGGAACGATCTTACGACAAAACCTAACAAAGAACTCCGTATTCATGAAGCGAATTTATCCCAAGTTTTTCGTAAGCTATGATGAAATCCTGCGACCACGCCTACAACAGATCCAGAGGTTTATGCACTTTTTATGATCAAATCCACATCGCCGGTAACATCACTTCCATACGTTGGAAGTGCAACGTTGCAACATCACTTGCGTGTGAGGACCAACGTGCATTTCGGTGTGCTCTGTGTGTGCGTCCACATTTCAAGCAGCAAGAAAAAAGAAAAAAAAGTTATCCAAACTGGACATCGCGGCGGAGACAACGCTGGAACCACGCATACGCGAAAAAGCTAAAAAGACAACGATCCCAGTGACCAAGCGACCGCCAAGGGCTATCTAGAAACGCTAGGTCTAGAAGGCATTCCGACCCAACGTTTCTTTGACGACCCGGGAAAGACCATCTGCACACGACCCTGAATGGAATATGCCCACGCGACCTTTGTGGACCCTTCCCGTATGAATAGTTTGAACACTGACCTCTGTGGAGTAACAAGGTCAGTCTTTCCCCTCGTCGTCCCTAGCATGTTTTCAGATGCAGTGGTGACGAACTCCCTCGTCTAAAAGGGACACTCTCCTCGATCTTATCTCCTTTACTTGTGTTATAGGGCTTAAATAAACGCCATCTGGATTGTCTTTCCAACATATATATACGTATACAATGTTTTTAGTATGTCCATTTTATTTCGACATGACGGTACGCCAAAACATGCCGAGTTAAGAGCAGTTGTTGGGAGCTACTCATTTCAGGTGCAATCTTCCTCTGCCGAGCGTACACGTCAGCATCGAGTGGCGATTGCGTAGTGACCCAGCGGTTAATAAAATTGCTTGTAAAAGATCGTTCCCGAAGCGGTTACCAAGAACGCGGTGCCAGTGCTGTTCCGATCCCAGTGCGAGCAGGTATTTACGTGGATCTTGCTGACACTCTTAGTTGAAACCTATCTTCCTGGACGTCGGCTCCCTCCGCATCCGCGAAGGCATGAAAAACGCCGCAGCGATCTGTTTATGTACGCCGCTTTGCGGAACCGCGGGCCGTCTCCTTTTAGCAACGATGTTAGTTCTGTTGACTTCGTAGCGATCGAGTTCGTTGCAGTCGATTAAGGCGGCTGTCCCGTCATCAAGAGTCGTGGGCATATTCGCGCCCGTTTAAATAAACATTTCTTGGCGGCGATATTACATCGCACGTACACAATCCCCAAACCACCCCGAACAAGCTCCGCCTGAAAGACCACCCGATACTAAAACTAATAATGGCCAACTCTGCTGTTTTTTTTTTTTTCACTAAAGTGTTTTGGTATTACGTTCAGGTCTAAGTAATCTATATGGGTGAGCGTACTTCCCGTTGTGGCGCTGCTCTTACTAACATGTCGTCACGGCATTCCACCGAAGCTTCACAAGGTCCTCAAGGTACTTTTGGTTATCGTTTTATTCGGTTTAAATACGTTTTCTTGCATTATCTTACGAAATATTGGCATTGGTGAAGTTATGCTTTAACCCGCTTCATCTTTGAGGAAAGAGATGAAGCTCCTGAATGTGGTTTCGTACTTTTCAGCGTCGCCGGAGATGTATTCGAAAGGAAGCGGGAAAACATAAATGATGAAAACTTGAAGAGGCAGCTACTGAAAAGAAAACAATAAACCATGAAACAAAAGCAGTTGTGTATTTGGTCATCAAAGTAACTGAGAAAAGTAACTTGTTAGTTTTGGGGAGAAGTGACGCTTTCCTTTTAGGATCGGTAACGAATAACGTATCCAGTTACTTTCTGAGCAGTATCGAGTAGCGGTATTTAGTTACTCCTTTGGGGTAACGTGTACATTTCCGATATTGAGCAAGCCCCCAAGGGTACGTCGCGGACGATATTATAAAACCCCAGGCGAGGGCGTGGATACAAATCCTGACGCATTATCAACCAGAAAAAAAGAAAAAAAAGCTGAACCATTATCGAGGATTCAGCGGCTGTTCAGCTTTTGTCGTCACTCGCCGTTTGACCAGCTATCGCCGAGTTAATGTTGATTTCGCCGAATATGAGGCGCTCCGCCACAGAAGCCAAAATCGCGAATCCACGCTCGGCAGGTTGAGTTATCAGTTTTCGGGCGTTTGATAATAAGTTGGAGGGATAACTGGCGATAGATAGGTATTATTTTATTGCACCGAGCACTACTACTATCGATGGTAACTCAGTAATCACTTGCCGACCAAGGGCAAAAGTCAGTAAGTCAGTAATCACTTGCCGACCAAGACAGCGGCTGTTCGACAAAAAGTCGAACAGCGGCTGAAAATGTCGCTCCGTTCGCACTAATAGCTCCGACGCTAACTCGGCCCTGCTTCCGTTAGATAGCACAAGGAGGTAATCGGAACCACGCGTTTACCTGGGCTTTTTTATATACGGCGTGTAAGTTGGTCTACTCTTTGCGCACCTCGATGCGATTGTTTATCTTCGAATGCCTTGCGTGCGTACTGTTTCCCCGACCTCAAGCAATGATGGCGCGAGGTTGGCCGCTTCTGTCATCGCGCGTTCCCTAGGCGTTCTCTATATTGACACTTGATTGGCGTGCCCTCTTTTGCATTCCGATGCGCCAAAGATGCATTTTAGAACACTTGCTGGTCGTATAGTCCGTAACTGCACGTGAGCATGCTGCAGATGAGCTAACTCCCCCTCCCCTTTCCTTTTCTCCTTCCTTCTTTGTTTTCCTCTCAGTAGTATTTCGTTATTTTTCCTAGCTCGTCTGGGCGATTTGTTTTTTCGAAGGTCCTGCCACGAGTCTAAGGGATGGAAGAGAATCAGGGACAAAAGTAAAGAAGAATGATATGAACAAAGAAA